>JAKSZT010053843.1:18264798-18342499 GCA_026826555.1 Tolypeutes matacus
AGAAAGAAAGAAAGAAAGAAAGAAAGAAAGAAAGAAAGAAAGAAAGAGAGAGAGGAAGGCAGGAAGGAAGAAAGAAGGAAAGGAAGGAAGGAAGGAAAGAAGGAAGGAAGGAAGGAAGGGAGGGAGGGAGGGAGGGAGGGAGGGAAAGAAAGGGAGAGAGAGAGAGAAATGAAAAACAAGTTATGCCTGGGGACAATTGAGCAGGTGATTGTTGCTGGATAAGGTGGTTACCATAAAGATAAAGTAGAAAATGAGATTATAAAAATATAGAGAGAACAGAATATACAGCACCATCAAAGGGAGGCTGAATAATATTTATATCAATAAGTTAAGCAACAGGGAGTCTATGCTAGTATAATTAAAACTAAATTCTTAGTTCCAGAGCAATTGCTTTTCCTCAAAATGAGTGATTCTTTGTTGTTAGTACAGATTCATATTCTGTCCCACCCCCCACCCAATCCCATACCCTTTAGGAAAAAGAAGAAACCCTAGTAAAAGAGAATTACAGTAACTCACTATGCCTGACACATTTAGTTTCTGCAGCTGGAAAGGAAATGTGTGGGAGGGAGGGATTCTGGCCCCCTGTAAGTGCCCAAGAACCCTAGTTCTTTCATGTCCTATCAGAGGAGTAGCAGCTCCTCTGCCAGAGGGTTTCAGCAGCAACCCAAACCAGAGTCAAGTTCTGTTGCCTCACGTGCCCCTGAAAGAAGGGTATAAGGCCCTCTAAATTTATGGTGTCACTCTTACTGAGAGAGTTCACCTCCTGGTAGCCTCACTCTTAGCTCTTGGACACTGCACAAGCACAAATAACTCAAAAATATTTTCAAAATACATTGAAAAACATACTTGTACATTTAAAACATGGTACATTGTTTCCTCAATTAAGCCACAGCACTGCAATCAGTGCACCAGTCAGCTTTATATTAAGCCTAGCCTGCAGGTTACAAAATTTCTTATTGCTGGAAAATGGTTTAGACCTTTTATATGTTTTTCTCTCAAGATTGAAGCAGAGCTAATTAATAAATTAACTTTTTTTGTTTTGTTTTGTTTTGTTTTGTTTTTTTGTTTTTGTGTGTGTGTGAATCAAACAATATATTACACAATATATTTGGTTCATAGTAAGGCATTCATACAGTATTTGTCCTTTTGTGTCTGGCTTGCTTCACTCAACATAATGTCCTCCAGCTTCATCCATGTTGCCATATGTTTTATGACTTCATTTCTTCTTACAGCTGCATAATATTCCATCGTGTGAATAGACCACAGTTTGTTTAGACACTCATCTGTTGATGGACACCTGGGTTGTTTCCAACTTTTGGCAATGGTGAATAATGTGGCTATGAACATCGGTGTGCAGATATCTGTTCGTGTCACTGCTCTCAGTTCTTCTGGGTATATACCCAGTAGTGGTATTGCAGGGTCACATGACAAGTCTATATTCAACTTCTTTAGGAACTGCCAAACAGTCCTCCATAGTGGTTGTACCATTCTGCATTCCCACCAACAGTGAAGAAGTGTTCCTATCTCTCCACATCCTCTCCAACACTTGTAGTTCTCTCTCTTTTTAATAGTGGCCATTCTGATAGGTGTGAAATGATATCTCATTGTAGTTTTGATTTGCATTTCCCTAATCATGAGTGATGTTGAGCATTTCTTCATGTGGTTTTTTGCCATTTATATTTCTTCTTCGGAGAAATGTCTATTCAAGTCTTTGGCCCATTTTTTAATTGGGTCATTTGTCTTTTTATTGTTGCGTTGTAACATCTCTTTATATATCCTGGATATTAAACCCTTATCAGATTTGTGATTTCCAAATATTTTTTCCCATTGAGTTGGCTGCCTTTTCACCCTTCTGACAAATTCCTGTGAGGTGCAAAAGTGTTTAATTTTGAGGAGGTCCCATTTATCTAATTTTTCTTTTGTTGCACGTGCTTTGGGTGTGAGGTCCAAGAAACCACCACCTACTACAAGGTGTTGAAGATGTTTCCCTGCATTTTCTTCCAGTAGTTTTATGGTCCTGGCTTTTATATTTAGATCTTTGATCCATTTTGAGTTGATTCTTGTATAGGGGGTGAGATAGGGGTCCTCTTTCATTCTTTTGGTTTTAGATATCCAGTTCTCCCAACACCATTTGTTGAAGAGACTGTTTTTTCCCATCAGCGTGGGCTTGGTAGGTTTGTCAAAAACCAGTTGACTGTATAGGTGAGGGTTTATTTCTGGATTCTCAATTCTATTCCACTGATCGATATGTCTGTCTTTATGCCAGTACCATGCTGTTTTGACCACTGTAGCTTTGTAACATGTTTCAAGGTCAGGCAGTGAAATTCTTCCCACATTGCTCTTCTTTTTTAGAATACTTTTGGCTATTCAGGTGCACTTACCCTTCCAGATGAATTTGGTAATTGCCTTCTCTAATTCTGTAAAGTAAGCTGTTGGGATTTTGATTGGTATCGCATTGAATCTATAAATCAGTTTGGGCAAGATTGACATCTTCACGATATTTATTCTTCCAATCCATGAACATGGAATGTCTTTCCATTTGTTTAGGCCTTTTTAAATTTCTTTTAGCACTGTTTCGTAGTGTTCTGCATATAGGTCCTCTACTTCTTTGGTTAAATTAACTCCTAGGTATTTGAGTCTTTTTGTTGCTATTGAAAATGGAATTTTCCTCCTGATTTCCTCCTCAGATTGTTCAGTACTAGTGTACAAAAACATTACTGATTTTTGTGTGTTGATCTTATATCCTGCCACTTTGCTGAACTCATTTATTAGTTCAAGTAGCTTTGTTGTAGATACTTCAGGATTTTCTAAATACAGGATCATGTCATCCGCAAACAGTGAGAGTTTCACTTCCTTTTTTCCTATTTGGATGCCTTTAATTTTTTTGTCTTGTCTAATTGCCCTAGCTAGAACTTCTAGTACAATGTTGAATAACAATGGTGACAGTGGGCATCCTTGTCTTGTTCCTGATCTTAGGGGGAAAGCTTTCAACCTTTCCCCATTGAGTATGATATTGGTTGTGGGTTTTTCATATATGCCTTTTATCATATTGAGGAATTTTCCTTTTATTCCTATATTTTGAAGTATTTTTTATCAAAAAAGGATGTTGGATTTTGTTGAATGCCTTTTCTGCATCTATTGAGATGATCATGTGGTTTTTTTCCTTCAACTTGTTAATGTGGTGTATTACATTGATTGATTTTCTTATGTTGAACCAGCCTTGCATACCAGGAATAAATCCCAATTGGTCGTGATGTATAAGTCTTTTGATATGCTGTTGGATTCGATTTACAAGTATTTTGTTGAGAATTTTTGCATTTATGTTCATGAGAGAGATTGGTCTGTAATTTTCTTTTCTTGTGGAATCTTTATCTGGCTTTGATATTAGGGTGATGTTGGCTTCATAAAATATGTTGAGTAATTTTCCCTCCTCTTCAATTTTTTGGAAGAGTTTGAACAGGATTGGTGTTAATTCTTTTAGAAATGCTTGGTAGAACTCACCTGTGAAGCCATCTGGTCCTGGACTTTTCTTTGCTGGGAGATTTTTGATGACGGATTCAATCTCCTTAATTGTGATTGGTTTGTTAAGTTCTTGTATTTCTTGTTGTGTCAGTGTAGGTTGGTTATGAGTTTCTAGAAATTTTTCCATTTCATCCAGGTTGTCTAGTTTGTTGGCATATAGTTTCTCATAATATTCTCTTATGATTCTTTTTATTTCTGTGAGGTCATTTGTAATTTCCCCCCTTTCATTTCTGATTGTATTTATTTGCATCTTCTCTCTTTTTTTCTTTGTTAGTCTAGCGAAGGGTTTGCCAATTTTATTGATCTTCTCAAAGAACCAGCTTTTGGTTTTGCTGATTTTCTCTATTGCTTTTTTGTTCTCATTTTCATTTATTTCCACTCTAATCTTTATTATTTCTTTCCTTCTTTTTGCTTTGGGATTGGTTTGCTGTTCTTTTTCTAGTTTCTCAAGTTGTTCAGTTAAATCTTTGAGTTTAGCTCTTTCTTGTTTCTTAATATAGGCATTTAGAGCTATAAATTTCCCTCTCAAGACTGCCTTTGCTGTATCCCATAAGTTTTGATATGTTGTGTTCTCATTTTCATTTGTCTCAATATATTTACTGATTTCACTTGCAATTTCTTCTTTGACCCACTGAATATTTAGGAGTGTGATGTTCAGTCTCCACACATTTGCAAATTTCCTTTTTTCCTGTCTGTTATTGATTTCTGGTTTCATTCCATTATGATCTGAGAAGGTGCTTTGTATAATTTCAATCTTTTTATATTTATTGAGACCTGTATTGTGACCTAACATGTGGTCTATCCTGGAGAAAGATCCATGGGCACTTGAGAAGAATGTATAACCTGCTGAGTTTGGATGCAGTGTTCTGTATATGTCTGTTAGGTCTAACTTATCATATTGTTCAAGCTCTCTGTTTCCTTGTTGATCTTCTGTCTAGTTGTTCTATCTAATGATGTGAGAGGGATGTTGAAGTCTCCGACCATTATTGTAGCAATGTCTATTTCTCCCTTCAGTTTTGCCAGAGTTTGTCTCATATATTTTGGGGCACCCTGGTTAGGTGCGTAGATATTTATGACTGTTATATCTTCCTGGAGGATCGTCCCTTTTATTAATATATAATGGCCTTCCGCATCTCTTATCACTTTTTTGCATTTGAAGTTAGTTTTGTCTGATATTAGTATAGCTACCCCTGCTCTTTTCTGTTTTCTATTCGCACGGAGTATCTTTTTCCAACCTTTTACTTTCAGCCGGCTTGTATCCTTGTGTCTGAGGTGCGTTTCTTGTAAGCAGCATATGGATGGCTCATGTTTTTTTATCCATTTGGTCAGCCTGTATCTTTTGATTGGGGAATTTAATCCATTCACATTCAATGATATTACTGAAAATGCACTATTTATTTCCTCCATTTTATTCTTTGGTTTTCATATGTCATCTTATTTTTGTCTTTCTTTTTACTCTTTTGGTTATCCTTTCTGCTTTTCTTTCTTCTATACTCTCCTCCAAGCCTCTCTCTCCTGTCTTTTTCTTTCAGGTTCTAAGGCTTCCTTTAATATTTCCTGCAAAGGTGGATTCTTTTTTGAAAACTCTCTTAGTTTCTGTTTGTTTGTTAATACTTTATATTCACCTTCATATTTGAAGGACAGTTTTGCTGGATAAAGAATTCTCGGCTGGCAGTTTTTCTCTTTCAGTTTCCTAATTGTATCATACCACTGTCTTCTCGCCTCCATGGTTTCTGAAGAGAAATCTGCACAAAGTCTTACTGGACGTCCTTTGTACGTGATCGTTTGCTTCTCTCTTGCTGCTCTGAGAATTTTCTCTTTATCGTTTACATTTGACATTCTGAATAATATGTCTTGGCGTAGGTCTATTTGGATTTATTCTTATTGGGGTATGGTGTGCTTCTTGGACATGTAAGTTCATTTCTTTCGTGAGAGTTGGGAAATTTTTGGCTATTATTTCCTCAAATACTCTTTCTGCCCCTTTTCCTTTCTCTTCTCCTTCTGGAACTCCCATGACACGTATGTTCTTGCATTTTGTGTTGTCATTCAACTCTCTGAGCCCCTGCTCAATTTTTTCCATTCTTTTCTCTCTGTGTTCTTTTCTCTCTTCAATTTTAGCTGCTCTGTCTTCAGTATCACTTATTCTTTCTTCTATCATTTCGAGTCTGCTGTTGTATGCTTCAAATGTATTTTTTACTTCACCTATTGTGTCTTTCATTCCCATGAACTCCGTTTCTTTTCTGTTCATGATTTCAAATTCTTCTTTATGTTCGCGCAATGACTTCTTGATGTCATTGATCTCTTTAACTATATTCTCTTTCATCTCATTAATTTGATTTTGGAAATGTGTGCTCATCTCACTGATTAGTTCTCTCAAATTCTGCATCTCTTCTGGGACTTTGCTGTATTCCTTTTCTTGGGCCATGGTCTTCCATTTTCTTAGTATGGCCCGTAATTTTTTGCTGGTGCTTAGGCATCTGGTTAGTTTGTATTTTACTTAGGTGCTCTATCTCTTTCTCTTTTATGGGGTTTTAGTGGCAGGAGGCTGTGAGTTACCACCACTTTTTGATTTTTGGCTCAACCTTGATTGTTAGGATTCTTCTGCTGGTTGCTCAAAACTGGGCACTGGACCCAGTAATTGGTTGTAGAGTCGTTTCCTAGGGCCTTGGGCAGGGAGGTTATAGAGGCCAGGAAAAGCTTCTCTTACTCATTAATTTTCTTATATGTACTTCCTTGGTCTGCCAGGAGATGGCGTTTGTTGGCAGCTCTCAATTCAATGCCTGGTTGGAGCGTATTTGTTGTGACACAGACCAGATCAATGTGATAGAGCTTCCTGTCTGGGGGCTAAGAGCCCTGTGATTCAAACTTTCTGAGACAGTTCTCCAGACTTCTCTCGTAGCGCCCCCCTTTTCCTAGCTAGGAAATATTTCCACTCCCTTCTGAATCCTCAACAATCAGTCCCTGTTAGTAGAGGAGGAGATTGGGAGGTTTGTATATCTTTAGCCCCTTGCAGGCTCCAAGGCAAACAATGGCGCAGCCCCACCCAGCCTGGAAGGGCTCTCGGGATAGGGCAGACCAAACCTGGGAGTCCAAAGCAGGGTCAGCCCCAGGCTCTCTCTCCCCTCTCCCATGGTGTCCTCAACAATTAGTCCAGGCTAGAAGAGAGGGAGGTTGCAAGGGTCGGATTTCTCCAGTCCTTTCTAGGCTCCCAGGGCAAACTGCCGTGTGGAAGGGTCTGTGGGGCTCTGCAGCCCAAATTTCAGGTCAGAACCTGAGTCAGCCTAAGGCCATGTCCCTCTCTCTCCCCTTTCCAGGAGTGGCAGATCCCTGAAGCCCTCTTTGTCTGTGGTCGCAGGCCCAGGGGCCTGAGAATTCTGAAGAGTGTCGGGGAGGGTGCCGGCAGCAGCAGAAGCTGCTACTTGCAACTCACAGTTCTGTAGTCACAATTTCCCTCTTCTGTCCCTCTCTCCTCTGGGTGATGTGCAGCCTTCACCTGCTGTTCTAAACCCTAGTAGATCTTTTTCGGGGCTGTTTCAGCTTGTCCTCTAGCTATTTTTCTGGAGAAGAGATTACAGTGTTTTACTAGTCCGCCATCTTCCCAGAAGTCCCTTATATATAATAAATTAACTTTTTATAAATTAGAGAGTATTTTCAAATACACAATCTTATTTGAATAGCTTTTTCCACCAATATCTTTGTGTCCTTGCTATATACTAGATATGCTATATACTAGCTATATGCTATGTACTGCAAACTTTCCATCCCCTGTGGGACAAGCGTTATCAGTATCATCCCTCCAAGTTTACATATGAGGAATCTGAGTAAAAGAAATATTCATTAAACTACCCATAATCACACAGCAGGAAAATAGTGAAATTAGGACTTGAATACAGACACTATGATGTTAAATCCTGTATTCTTTGAATTCTAGAATTCAAAGCCTTCTTCTGGGAAGGCTGCTTTCCCAGCAGAAGTACACTGAGAAGCAAGCCTAAGGAGTTTAAGTCTTGAAAAATGGTTGTAAGAATGGATAGAAGATACCTGATGCATTCAGTCATTGAATCACACATTCATTCAAAAAGCTTATAGCACCTTTTTTCATAGCAGCCTTCCCCTCAGGAGGTTTATGGGTAGGGTCTTGCCGCCATGTTCTCTGCTGGCCATGTTCTCTGCCGGGTGCCAGCTGCCTTCCCTCTTACCCTATACTAACCCGCCTCATCTGGAGGAGAATATTTTGTAAATGAGCAGGGGTCCACTCTCACCACAAGAAGTAGAATATTGGATCTTAATTGGAGAATCAAGTAGAAAACATCCTGCCATTCACTGTAAAAAATGGGCAGATATTGTTATTGATCTAAACACTCAAAACCCAGAATATCTAGATATCCGGCATTTAGAGAGAGGGCTACAGTATCGAAAGACAAAGAAGGTTGGAGGAAATTTGCATTGCATCATAGCATTCCAGAGACTTAATTGGCAGAGATTTGGCCTTTGGAATTTTCCATTTGGAACCATTAGACAAGAATCACAACCTCCAGCCCATGCCCAGGGAATTGCCAAATCTGAGAGTGAAGACAACATCTCCAAGAAACAGCATGGGCGTCTGGGCCAATCTTTCAGTGCTAGCTTCCATCAGGACTCGGCATGGAAAAAGATGTCTAGTATCCATGAGAGAAGGAATAGTGGCTACCAGGGTTACAGTGATTACGATGGGAATGATTGACTGTGCTGGGTACTGAATAACTGATGTGTACAACTGATGAGATACAAGATTGCACTGACAGATTTTATTAAGTCTCCTTTAAGTTTGAGTAGGTTTTGTGGTACAAAACATAATCTTGTAGTTCTCCAGTAAATAAGCGTGTATATGATTATGTTGGGTGATCTCAGATATATGAGCAGATAAGCACAGATTGTCTTTTTAAAGTTAAAAGTGTATAAGCAATCTGAACAGAAAGTTTCACAAAATCCAAGTAAATTTCAACTGCTATCTAAACAAGTCAAATATAAATTCACTTAATAGTAACAAGTCACGAATTACTTAAGCATGAAATGATTTCTATGACTTCATCCCCAGACATGTGTTGTAGATAGTTTTACTCCTAAGATCAAGATGTAAGGCACCATTGGCCCTTAAAAAATGAAACTGTCAATTTCTAGTTTTCTCTCTTAAGGTAAAAGCTCATTTAAAATTATTCAGTGAGTCCAGTTCTTTTACTTGCCTGCCTCATATGATTTCCTGGTTAACTTTCTCAGGATTTTCAATAAAGAGGCAAAAGAGGAAAGACTCAAGAAACTCATCTTTTCTATTGGTGCAAATGGTTGACTTAGTGCATTGATTCAGGATATTCACACATCCTTGACTTAGTATGTTACCATCAAATAGTGACAAGACCCTTAAGTCTTGAAAGACTATCTAGAATAAACATTTTTTTAGGAGTAGAGTAAAAGAGCAAGTGAAATCTGAAGTTTCTATACCCAAAGTAATCTGTGAAATGAGATCTTCTGAGATTTGATTGGCCCCTCAAAATGGAGTCATATATTGATAACAACATTAAACATGCATTAGAAATGCCCAAGTAACTCAGAGGGCAACCATCTATATTCCATTTCCAATTCTGAGCTCTTTCCTTTTTAAAAACATGTTAATTTGCTGTTTAAAGTGTTAAGTATTTCACCAAGTGTGATTTCATATATTTGAATTCCTCTCTAGCTGCTGTAATTTTTTTCTGCTGCTGCTAACCTGTGACTCACAAGACTAGGATCTCTTGTTCTCTCATTTCAGGGGTTTGTTTCAGGACTCAAATCAGTAACTAGGTTGTTACAAGGTGCTGGATATGTTGGTAACCATATTGCAATACACCTCAAGGAAAGGGTTCAGATTTTTATTTTTAAAATATTTTGTTTTTTTTTCTCTTGAATTTTTATATCCATTATCCACACATACATGCCTAGCCTACAGAAGGTGATATATATTATGAAATGGTCATTTTTTGAAGAGACTATTTTGCTTAAAATGCAAAGGATTGAAAGATTTGTAGGTTGTTTTTGTTACTTCATACTGGAACTTTTAAAAAGTTTTCATCAAATAAAGTTTTGTTTTCTACTTTAAAAAAAAAAAGCTTATAGCAAATTCTACTTGCTAAAAGTGAATAGATAAAGTAAGTGTGAGGTTTAGGGAAATTTCTGTCATGTGCACTGACAGAAGTAAGGAATAAAGGCAAGCAAGCTAGTTGAAAAGGAAAGCAAGCAATTCTACATTAGGCATGTTAAATAGAGGTGGAGTTGATATACAAAGAACACATACTTATCAATTCAATACTGTAGTTCAGGAGAGGAGTCGGGTCTAGAAATAAATGATTGAGAAATCTGCATGGTAATGGGGGTATCAAGGCAGGACTATAAAGCCAGTTACAAAGGAACACATATTAAATGATTCCACTTATATGAAATGTCCAGAATAAACAAATATATAGTGACAGAAGTAGATTAGTGGTTGGCTAGGACTGCAGGTTACGGTGAGATTAGGGATGATAGCTAAGAGTTGGAGAGTTTCTTTGGGGATAATAAAATATTCCAAAAGGATTGTGGTGATGGATGCACAACTTTGTGAATATAATAAAAGCCATTGAATTGTATGCTTTAAATAGCTGAATTGAAAGATATGTGAATTACTTCTCAATTCAATTTTTAGAAAGCCATTATAGTTGAGTTATCAGAGGATAACAAAGAAACAAAGAAAAACAAAGAAACAAAGTGATTGACTCTTAAGAAATATTTAAAATTAAAGGGCAGGAGAAAAAAGGTAAAGAAGGCCACCAGTATGTTCAAAAGGCTCATTGAGAAAAAGTCCCAGATTGGGTGTTTCAAACATAATTGACACATTTGCTAGTATACATAAGTACATATATTTGGCCAGAAGCTAAATTTCAGGGAGATAAGGTATAAATAGATTAAGAGTAAGTAGATAAACTGAGTAAAGGGCATGTTTCAAGATTTTCTTAAGAGAAAAAGGAGAACGGCAGCTCTAAATAGAAACAAATTCTACCTGAATTCTGGAATTACCAAAGATTGGATAAACTATAAGCCCACAAATTCTCAGAATAGATTAAGAGTATAAGAAGGGCAAATCCAAATCAAATCCTTTAAAAGAGCCAAGGGAACAGAAGCAAATCGAGGGCCGTAAAAGCAGACCATAAAAGTAGAATGGACTCCAGAGTCACAAACTCTATAGGACATTGTAGGAAACTAATACAAGGAACTGTTTATTTAGTCCCACAGTTAATTCTTTATTGGGCATTAATGATTGGCAATGACAAAGAATAAGAGGCTTAATGTTTTGTTTCCTTTTTTTTTTTTCTGATGAAGGTAGATATTTGATAATCATTGTTACCAATGGAAAATACTAAAAACAAGAGTTACCAGTTCTCTGAAACACTACCATGGAGATGCTTGATTTTACCATGGAAAATAAAAAATCAATTTTAAGAAAGAAATACATAAGTTGAGATTTGAAAATAAAAAAGAGTTAAATAAAGAGGTTTGTTTGGAAAAGGATGTTGGATTCAAAGAATTGAGGAGTGTAGTGTAAGTGGAACAAGGAAACCAAGAGCTAGAAGTATTGGTAATCATCAGACCATTTAAGACCTTATTGATCAAATCAAAGAGACTGTCTTCATCCAAAGATAAAGGGAAAATATCAAAGGATTTTAAGGGAGGGAAGCAGGGTACCTAGATCAGATTAGTATTTGGAGTATAGAAAATTGAATGGATAAGGGCCAGAGTAAATGCAGCTAGGCTAGTCAGGACATTACGGCAACATCAGGCAACATCAGATAGAATATGATAATATATTGCATAATGGTGGTGGTGGTTATGGTAGAAACAGAGAATAAGAGACAAGTTCAAGGGATATTTAAGCAGAAATTTTGGCAGTATTTGTTTAGGACAGGTGAAGGAGTGAAGAGGGAGGGCGAGGGCTTGTTCCTGTGCTTTTGGATTATGGTCCTGGATAAAAAATGGTGCCTTTCCTTAGATAAGTAACAATGGAAGAGGTAGGATTGGAGGGAAAGGATAATGAGTTGAATTTTCATCTCTATATAGGTGTTAATCAGAGCACTGCATATGGATCAAATCATCAGAGGAGCAATGAACGAAGCATGAGAAGATGAGAAACACTAAGACTGAGATAAAATACAAAGAAGAAAGAGAAGAAATGGACAGAGATATAGAAAGAAAAGAATCTATCTATCTATCTATTTTTTTTTTTTTTTTTTTTTTTTTTTGAGGTACTGGGGCTGGGGATTGAACCTGGAATCTCATATGTAGAAAGCCAACGCTCAACCACTAAGCCACATCAGCGTCCCTGAAATGGTTTTTTCAATTTTTTTGCTTGGTTTCTTTTTTCTTTTTTCTTTTGGTTTTAGGAGGCATTGGGGACCAAACCTGGGACCTCCCTTGTGGGAAGCAAGCACTCAACTGCTTGAGCCACATTTAGCACTATACTTGATAAATATATGTCCCAAAGACTTAAATCATTGATCCGTCCATGTGCCAGTTGAGCCCTGAATCTCAGCAGAGTTGCAATACCTACTCTCCAGTTCATTGGACTCATCCAGGACAACTAACAAGGAGATGATGATGGACAACACCCATCTCAAGGAACAGAGAGTGTCTGCAACTGCAAGCAAGACAGTTCCATCCATGTGCCCCATGGGATCTAAGCTCCCGCTCAATTAGAAGCTGAGTGGCATCACCATCTCAAAATCCTCAAGGTTGGGGAATGAACAATGGACTAAAGTAGACTTATTAATATTCCACTGTAGACATTATTATTCTAGCAATGGAAGAACTCTTATCATTGATGTAAAGGCAGTGGCCACCAGAGGTTCTGAGGGATGGGAGAGGGAAGAATAGGTATGATACAGAGGCATTTTGGGGACACTGAATTTGTTCTGCATGACATTGCAGTGACGGATACAGGCTATTGTATATTTTGTCATAACTTACAAAATTATGTGGGACAGAGCATAAACTATAATGTAAACTGTAGTCCATGGTTAGTAGCAATGCTTCAATATGGGTTCATCAATTATAATAAATGTACTACACTAATAAAGGATGTTGTTAATGTGGGGAAGTGTGGGAGGGGGAGGGAGTAAGGCATGTGAGAATCCCTTATATTTTTTTATGTAGCATTTACATAATCTAAAATTTCTTTAAAAATAAAAAAATATTTTTTTTAAAAAAAGGAAAAGAAAATAAACAGAAATTTATTTTAACATGGAAACCTAGGAAAGGAAGTTTTCAGGAAGGAGATAGTAATCATCAGTTTTGAATGATTCTGGGATTTTGAATGAGATGTTAAAGTAAATAAGCAATAGAAAAGTTATTGGTGGCCTTATTAAGTGCTGTACTAGGGAAATGATTATGTAGGTAGGATGTGCTGTGATAATGAAATGCTGAGAAAATATGAATGAAAATTCCTAAAATATAATTGATTCTTAAAGGAAGGATATAAGAAAGTAGCTAAAGGGAGATAGGGAGCAAGGTCAGGGAATTTTGTTTGTTGTTTGATTTTTAATGAGAACAAACATGAAAATAATTTTTTAAAAATAAGAAAGTTCGATTACATAAGACAGAGAAAGGTTAATGATGATTCCTACAAGGGAGGATGGGGGATGGAAGGCAAAATACAGGTGCAGGGCTTGATATTGGTTATAAAGTTCTGAGTAGCAGGGCTGTTTAAGACATTTATGGACTTGTGGTGGCCATGGGGTATGTGTGTCCTGTGAATGTAAAAGTCTAATTTAATGACACAGGTTGTGATAGGCAAGACTTAAAAAAAAAAAAAAGTTTACTCATTTTAGATAAAGGAGACCTCTGAATATTTTAAAGAGAAAACATGAGTCTACCATAGAGAAGAAATGGAAGGGGTGTACAATGTCTATAACTGCTACTCTGTGGAATAAGGTAAGTAATAAGAAGGAACAAAATGGAAAGGACTACTAAACATAAACCCAATGAAGTATTTTGCTGTCCTTTCCCTGTTAATGTGTCTAATCCACCAAGTCCATAGCTTTCTACATTTATCTAGCTTACAATTAACATTCCCAGGATCAGATTTGTTTAATTTACAAAATACACATTAGTAAGAATATTTGATTGATAATCCTAGCTCAGATATCATTTTTTAATCCATAGAGCTTAGAATAAAATCCTATAAAACTAAACATATGGAGTTAGACATGATCTTAGAATTATTTCGTAATCCTTTAGTTTCTTGGACCCTGACAAGAATGTAGCAAAATTATATATTTTGAATAACTCATCTGATGTTTACTCTAAATCCATTAAAAGGTAGTTTCAGTGTTCCACACCAAAAACACTTGGAAATACCGGCTCTATACAGGCCTGCTCATTACATTGTACTATGCAAGAATTTTTACCTTCTAAAATAAGTTTCCTTCTCTTTAATGAAAATAGGTAAAATGTATAATTATTGTAAGAGTATTATTTATTTTCTAAACTTAATTTTAATTTTAAACTCTTTTGGTAGATATGCCATAATTGGTGGTATTTACAGAGGGCTCTGAGGTGTAAACAGGAATATGAAATACATTTAAATTATTAAAATTCTAATGAAAGTGAAAATTTACAAATGTAAATTGAGCTTGAACACTGTTCATGATTTCTTCTGTGCTGTAACTTATGTTTTAATCTATATTAGTTCAAATGTAAAAGGCAGCTTCATTTCTTCATGCCAAATTAATTAGAATATACTGAACTGTACTATTTGCAGGAAGCCAACTAGGCTGATGGAGCATTTAATGTGCTAATTAACTGGCAGACCTTCTCTTCTCAAATGGCACATCTTTCTCCATTCAAAATAACCATGACAAGAGAGCAAATCACATCTGTCAACTGTTAAGACTGTCATAATATTCTTGCTAAAAACACCTTTGCAAGTGTCATTCTATTCCCTAGATAGTTTAAAGTCAGATATTTTCCTATCTAGTAGCTTTAAATTATTTTATAACTGTACATGAAAGTGAAAAGATGCATGAGCCAAACAGTACATACTGCATGGTTGTTTTAGTTAGTAAAGTAGAAACAGGATCAAGTGTAATAGATGCCTTCATTGCTTTCTATGAGTATGCTCAATTATTCCAAAAAGTTGTCTCAACTAACTTTAATAATTCTCATGAGTTCTTGGTCTCATCACCCAACTTTTTGGAAATCATATAAACAAAAATAATGTCTAATATCACCTATAGCTTCTATTGCAATTTCTGCCTATAAACATTTTTTATAGCATTTTTTGAAAATTCAACTATATAAAAATATTAGTAAAAGTATGTGAGGAGGGTGCTATTTCATGGAAGACAACGATGGCTTGCCTTTCCTAATTATATCTTCTTCATTGCCCCTTGGACAGCACAAAGAGGTAAAAAAAAAAAAAAATGTCTAGGAAGAAGGAGCCTGAACTCTAACCCTTAATCAACCATTAACCTACTCTGAGAATTAGGCCAGTGGATAGAGGACTTACTTCAATTATGAGAGCTATTTCTCAATATTAGATAGGCTGTCCTTTGAAGAAGCCATTAGACTTATTTTGAATGCCTCCAGAGGTTTTTTGATTCAAGATAAGGGTACTTTCTTAAATATTAAGTGTAAAAGGTCTATATCTATATCAATCCAAATATGAAACTCTGTGAGTCTGTGAAGTTCTCTGAGTCTCAATTTCCTCATCTATAAAAAGAAGATGCCATAATTGGTAAGGAGTAGAGCAGTCAAATTTTAATTGGAGGTAAGTGTAAAGGAAGAGAGAAAAAAAATATATGAGCTCTGTACTGTAAGTCCCACTAGATACTTCTCTTATAATAACTAAATCTTCAAGGTCAACTGTTGCTAACTCATCCTTCCCTTGCTCTGGTTGCCCAAGTGCCAGGCTCATCTCTGCAACACTGATAAAAGAGGAAAAAAAAAAAAAAAAAAAAAAAAAACCACAATAATAAATTGCTCCTTTTGGTTCAGTATCTCAATATTGTCAGAATTTGTTAAATTTTTCATCACTATTTTTTTCTTTTTTTTTTGCTAAGTGTCTTCTACTGATTTCATATTTTTAATAAAGGGGCACAATGAGAAAATAGTAGAAGTTCAATCTTCATGATTAATTTGAATTACTTTCTTATGCATTATCATTAAATGATAATTATAATTGTTATAAGAGATGTGCAAATGTAGGCTAATTTTATTATGGGTTACATTATGTTTACATGAAGTATGTATGTTTTGATATTGACAACATTTTAAATGTAAAACAGCTGTCTCATACACCATAAATCTCATGATTTATTACCACACTTATAGTGGGACAGTATATATATCTATGTAGAGTGTGCAGCCCTTTTATCATTTGTTCTAGGACTATTGTCATAGATGAGTAAAGGTTTATTGCTTCTATTTCCAAATTCATGGATTTGTCCCAGCTTCAGACTTTAAATTATATTAACCCATTAGGAAATCCAGAGATTTTAATCTTTCTCGGTGCTTTCCTTCTGAGAGACACCCACATTTTAAAAAGAAATTATTTTTGTCCATTAATTCAAACAAAATTTGTACCTGCTAAAATTATGCTCTTGGTAGTAAGGTTAACATTAAGATCACCTTAATGCTCAATCTGTTCTTTTCCCATAATCCCAAGCATCTGACTTTTACTCATGGGGACAATTCATGATGTTAAGTCTAAAATGCCCTTTCCTCTTTTGTCTGTCTGGCCAGCTGTTACTTATCCTTCAAGACCTAGAAAAAATGTTAATATATGATGCAGCTTGCCTCAAAATCTTCAGGGATAATTAATTGCGTCCTAATTTGTATTTCAAAAGAACATTATATTTATCTCTAAGACCACTTCTGTCCACTTTAGAAACATTAATCACTTAATATTGTAACTATTTATGTGATAATGCAACGGATTTTATAATTTACTATCATTCCACATTTCCTAGCTATTATCACATAAAAATCCAAAGCCTGACAAAATCTAAATCAAATGTCTTAGTTCTCTATTGCTGTGCAACAAATTACCACAAATTTAGTAGTTATAACAGCAGCCATTCATTATCTCACAGTTTCTGTAGGTCATAAGTTCAGGCACAGCATAACTGAGCACTCTGTTCAGGGTCTCAACAGGCCAGGGCAATGATTCTTAACTGTAGCTCCTCTTCTACATTTATTGGTTGTTAGCAGAATTCACTTCCTTAAGGCTGTCTGAAAAAGGTCCCTGCCTTCTTGCTAGCTGATAGCCAGATAGTGCTCTTGGGTCCTAGTGGCACTGATTTCCTTAACACAGGGTTCTCATTGACAATTCACAGCATGATGTATGCTTTTTCCAGGCCACCAGGATCATATCTCTGACATCTTCTGTCTCTAAACTTTAGACATCCTAAGATAATCTCCCCTTTGATCAACTCAACTCATTAGAGACATTATTTGCATCTGCAAAATTCCTTTTGTGATACTACATAATCTTATCATGGTAGTGATAACCTATTATATCCACAGGTCTCTCCCATTCAATAGGAGGGAATTACTCAAGGGTGTGGGTCATTGGGGGTTATGATAGAGTAATGATCCCCAAAGATGTTCATGTCCTAATTTCCAGAACCTGTATGTCACCTTACATGGCAAAAGGGACTTTGCCAACATAATTAAGTTAAGGATTTTGAAATGGGAAGATTATCTGGATCATCTGGCAGACCCACTGTAATCACAAGGGTCTTTATAAGAAAGAGGCAGGAGGATAAGAGTCAGAGAATGGGATATTATGATGGAAGCCGAGGTAAAAGAGAGAGACTTGAAGATGTTATGCTGCTGCCTTTGAAGAAGAAGCCATGAGCCAATCAATGCAGGAAGCCTCTAGAAGCTGGAAAAGCCAAGGGAATAAATACTCCCCCCACCACTTCTGGAAGGAATGTAGCCCTGCCAACACCGTAATGTTATTACTTCTGATGACCAGGAATGTAAACTAATAAACTTGTTTTGTTTTATGCCACAAATTTTGTGTTAATTTGTTAAAGCAGCAATAAGAATCTAATACATGGATCATACTAAAATTCTATCTACCATACCAAAGAAGACTTTATTTCTTCCTTTGGAAAACACTAGATTAATTGAAGTGTTTATTCCCTGCTGAATTAATAATTTTAAAAACATAAATAGTAGAAATTCACAACAGAAAAAAAATTTAGTTCTCTAAGAATTTTGATATAGCAAAATATCTTCAAATGCCATGACTTATTCTATTATGAGCCGTCATTTAACATATAGTAGCTTATTACATATGTTGTTTATGTAGGTTTTATTTTTCTTCTCTAAGAGGTTTAAAAGTGATCTTGATGGTAGAAGTGAATCCCATGTGATACCTTGTCTCTAAAATAAACATCCACAATGTTATATATCCCTTTCAATGCATGCCATTATCCTGTCAATAGGTAAAGTCTATTCCTCCTTCCCCATAAAGTTGGAAAGGCCTGTTACTGATTTGACCAGGGGACTGTGGTAGAAAAGATGCTGTTTGACTTCCAAATTTAGGTCATAAGATTTGTACCTTTCACTTGAGTCTCCTGGAATGCTTGCACTTGAGAAACTTTCTCCTCACATGAATTCTCACATGAATTCCAGCTGTCATGCTATAAGAAGTCTAAGCTAAAAGGGAGGCCACATGTAGGCATTCCAGTCAAATGTCCCAGTTGTGCTCCAAGTTTAAAACAATTATCAACTTCCTGTTATGGAGCGATCATCTTGTATGCCCAGCTTAGTCAAGTTTTCAGTTAACATTATTCTTAATCAGTATCTCTCTGCAACCATGAGAGAAACCAATTGAGAACTGTGTGGTTGAATCCATGCAACTTATATAAGCATGAGAATAGGTTGGTTGGTATGCAGCAATGGACAATCAAAATAGAAATTAATACAAGGAGTAGGGTATTGTAGTGATCATTGCCTAAAACATGAGGCTTTGGGACTGAGTGGATTCAAAGGAGACTGAGTGGTATTGAAGAGCCTAAAAATTTCTGTTAGTGGAGGCTAGAAGAACAGTGAAGAAGTTGTTATTATACACTGGAAAACTTATGAACAAAGTACTGGTTAACTTCAAGTTTTGGATTTATCCTTTGAGCTCTTGGATCCAGACTGAGTGTTCCTTTCATTTCCCTAGAGAAGGAAAAGACATATTTTTAACTATTTCAATTTTCAGACTCTGCTTTGTTCATTCAGATGTTGATTGACTGCAAAACCAATTAAATTAAGCCATTTTGCATGGCTTCATTTCAATAGTAATTTTCAACATTTCATATTATTATATACATATAGATCATAATCATTTTCCAAAGGTTCAGTTCCAAAAATTTAGGGAATATCAAATATCATCAGTACTTATTTCCAAAACATTTTTGAAAGTGAAGTAATAATCCAAACTAATATAAATTCTGGATTAAAAAAAAAGATTCTCACATGAAATTAAATGTTGGTACCTTAACAAAATATTTTTAAAAGAAGAGAAAATTAATTTTCTTAGTAAATCCTAACATCTTAAAGTAAATTATTTAAGATAGACTTTTATAAGAAGCTTATTTAAGAACCATATTCCAAGAACAATGTTTTATATAGCAAGGCTAGTGATAGCAAAATATTTGATATAAAATTTTTGCTTATTTTCCAATGCATGACTAATTTAGCATTTAGTTAATTTCAATATGTCCTACACAGACTAACTTTGGACCTCTAAAATATTACTCGTGGAATTTCTTACTAGAAAACCAATTATTTTACTATTTTCTATTGATTGAAAATGACTCATGAATGAAATTATTTTACAGATGAAATATGATATTGCTAACACTCTCCTCACATTAATCAGGGTGGTCTTTAATGATAGCCTCAGGAATGCTGCTGCTCTGCCTGCATTACTGTCAGACTTTGTTGGATTTTCCAGCAGTGGTTAATTCTATTATTTAAATAAAGAAAATATTTTAAGTATTTTTGTTTCTCCAAGACATGGTAAAATGAAGAATTTAGGATATCCCTAGAACAAGAAGCTAAGATGGGAAAATAGTTTATGCTTTCCTCCTATTAATGCATGCTATATTCTTTGGATGACACTCTAGAAAGCAAAAGAGAACATTGTTAAAAACAATACCAAGATGAGAGGTGGAAATAAGAACTCTCTAAAAAAAAAAGTATGGCAACATCTATGATGCCACAAGTTTTCTTATCTATTGTTATGAGTGATATTGATTTTGAGAAACCAGTCACTAAACATTCTCAAAATATCATCATATCTATCCCAACTGAATTTTGAAGGCCATTTCCTTGGTAAATAATTTATTTACAAAAAAAAAAAAAAAAAAGATGGAAGTATGGTTATCTTTTATTTCTTTGTGGCATTCAGTATGCTTTTGACAAGTTTATAAATGCACAACTTAAAATATTACAAACAAGCCAAGTCACTAAACAAATCAAAGCAAAAACAAACCCCAAGGATGGGAAGGGAAAATCAGGATCCAGTGTTCATTAAAAATAAAACAAAACAAAAAACACTGATGAGTTGATTGTGAGAAGATGGTGAGGCAGGAGCTCCAGGCTTCAGTCTTTCCACCAGCCAAATAATAAACAGGCAGAAACTGTCTGAAACAACTATTTTGAAACATCAGAGGCAAGAAGAACACTGTACAGCATCCAGGAAAGAGCAGGAGGAAGAGGCTAATAAATTATGGTAAAGAACAGTAAATTACTCTCTCCATGCAGTGACTACTGGTGCCCATCCCCTACTCCCTAGCCCTTGGCCAGCTCATTGTTGACAGAAAGGGACATAAAAATCCTCTTCTCCAAGACCAGGGGGTGGGCACAGCTGACCATTAATCATGGCTTTTGATTAGTGGCTTTGGATCACTGGTGGCCCAGCTCTGAGGGCAGACATTGTTTCAACCTGCCCCAGACAAAGGCAGCAGTGGCCATTTGTTTCAATCCACAGTGGACAAAGGCCGAACCAGAGGAGGCTAAGGATGCTACACTTCCTCAGAGCTATAGGGAATAGTTAGCTGAAGGGCTGCATTTTCTGGGCAAAGCAAGAAAGTTTAGTTTTGGGGAGCAAAGGAAGAAGCTCTTGGTGCCCTTCTTGATCCCCTTCCCTGAAAATTTTGGAGCTGATCTGCATCTCCTTCATGGGTCCCTGGTACTGTTTTGGCTGTGAAATACTGACTTGGGAACGTCCTCTCAGATGTGCCCCTCTTTCCAGAATTTTCCTCCAGGCAAAAGCAACTTGAGACAACAGAAAGAATACAAGAAACTATAGAGGCAGACAATCTGGGGCAAAAGATAGCTGGCTTCAAAAACCTGGAAGAGGGAGGTCTGTCTCCAGGGAAACAGAGGGGACAACCAAATTCCTATTCACAGGAGAAAGCCAAAACAACTAACAATCAAAAGCCCAGGACAAGACACAGGCTCAGAAAGACAGAGAAAACCCTGAATTCCACATTTACCTCAGGCCACCTTCCTGATAGGAAGGCTGAAGCTCAAGAAAATCTTTCTTATCACCAGCTGATTACAAAACCAAGAAACAGAAATCTCAAGGAATAAATCCCAGAGTTTTAACATCTTAAAATATTAAAATGTACAGTGTACAATAAAAGAGTTCAAGACAAAAAAGAAACAGTAAATAATGCCCCATCCAAAGGAAGATGATAAAAATCTGGAAAACAACAATGAAAATTACCAGAATGTGGACATACCAAACAAAGTCTTTAAAAATTAATCTTAAAATGCTCAAGGAGATGAATGAACATACAGAAAAAGAACTAAAGGATATCAGGAAAACAATGAATGAGCAATATGAGAATCCTAGTAAAAAAAAAAGCAGAAATTTTAAAAAGCAACCAAACAGAACTACTGGAAGTGAAGCCCACAATAACTGAAATGAAAAATTCCCAGGAGGGTTTCAAGAGCAGACTGGAGCTGACAGAAGAAAGAATCAGTGATCTCAAAGACAGATACTTGAAATGAGTTAGGCTGAAGATCAGAAAGAAAAACAGAATTATAAAAATCAAAATTAACTTAAGGCACCTCTGAGACACTAGCAAGCATACCAATATATTCATTATTGGAGTCCAAGAAGGAAAAGACAGAGAAAGGGACAGAAGGAACATTCAAAGAAATAATGACAGAAAACATCCCCAAATTAGCAAAGCATGTGAATATACACATCCAAGAAGCCCAGAGAATATTAAACAGGATATACATGAAGGAAAATATACCCATTCATATACTGATCCCACTACCAAATACAAAGGACAAAGACAGAGTTCTGCAAGCTGTAAGAGAAAAGCAACAGGTTTTGCAAACAGGAGTCACAATTAGTTTGAGTGCTGATTTCACATCAGAAACTATGAAGGAAAGAAGGCCTTGGGTTGAAAAACTTAAATTGCTGAAAGAAAAGAACTGTCAAACAAGAACTTTATATCTGGTAGGACTTTATTTCAAATTTGAGGGATAGATTAAGGCTTTATCAAAAAACAAAAGCTGAAGAAGGACATCACCACTAGATCTGCCCTACAAACAATTCTAAAAAGAGTTCTTCAGACTGAAAAGAAAGGACATTAGACAGCAGGTTCAAAGCAGCATAAAGAAATAAAGACCTACAGTAAAGGTAACTATTTGGATAATTATAAATGGCAGTATTATTGTAGTGTATTGATTGGCATGTAACTCCACTTCTTACTTCCTATAGGTGCTAAAATATAAATGCATAAAAGGTAATGATAAATTTATGGTTTTAGGCATACAATATACAAAGGTATAATGGTAAAAAGTACAAAAAAATAAGGTGGGAGGACAGAGAGGACAGAAGGGTAAAGGAAAAGTATATATGAATGCTGCCAAAGTTAAAGTTCTTATCAAACCAAATATGATTGTTATATATTTAGGATGTTAAATTTTAACCCCATGATAACCACAAGGAAAATATATGAAAAATATATTGAGATAAAAAAAGAGAAGGCACACAATATGGTAACAAAAAATCACATAAATATGAAAGTAGGCATTAATGGGAGAATTGAGGGACAACAAAGGTATAAGACATACAAAGGCTAAATAGAAAAATAGCAGAAGTCCTACGTTATCAGTAGTGACATAAATGTAAATGGACTAATCTCCCAGTTAAAGTCAGAGATTGGAAGAATGGATTAAAAAAATGACCCAACTATATACTCTCTAATAAGAGAATCACCTTAAATTCAAAGATACAAATAAACTAAAAGTGAAAGGATGGGGAAAAAACAAAACAAAAAAAAAAAACATGCCATGCAAATAGTCATATCAGATAGCTATAGTAATATCAGATAAAATAGACTTTAAATCAAAAACAGTTACCAGGGACAAAGACGGTCATTATATACTGATAAAAGGGACAATTCAACAAGAAGATGTAACATTTATAAAATAAAATGCAAGACTTGCTCACTGAAAATCAACAAAACACTACTGAGGGAAATTAAATAACCAGAGAAACAAAATTTTCATGGATTGGAAGACTTCAAATTTTTAACAGCAATTTCCCCAAAATCAATCTAGAGATTTAATGAAATTACAACAGGATTTTTTGCAGAATATGACAAGATTATCATAAAATGTATATGGGAATGCAAAAGGCCAAGATCAAAGTTACTACAAAAGCTACAGAAAGGCAGGATGGTACTGACTTAAGTATAGACATATATATATAAATGGAAAAGAACTGAGAATTCAGAGTAAGCCCTGATATTTATGGTCAATTAATTTTTGATAACATGCCAAGACAATTCACTGGAGATCAGATATACATTTCAATAAATGGTTCTGAGACATTTGGATATCCCCAAGCCACAAGCACATGCAAAAATGAATTTAGAGCCTTACCTCCCATAACATCCAAAATAAACTCAAAAGGATCATGGGACTAAATGTAAAAGGCAAAGGAAAAACATTGTTAAAGTGAATCTCATCAAAATTAGAAAACTTAGCATTTCAAAAGACACCATTAAAAATGAAAAGGTGAGCCACATTCAGGGAGAAAATATTTGTGAATCATTTATCTGATTAAGTACTTGTGTTCAGTTTATATGAAGAGTCCCTACAACTCACCAATAACAATATACACAAACCAAATAAAATGGGTAAAATATTTGAATAGATATTTCACTACATAAGATATACAGCTGACTAATAAGACATTCAACATAATTAATCATTGGAGAAATAAAAATTAAAACCACAATGAGATACTACTTAATATCCACTAGAATGACTATAATGAAGAAGTCAAAAAAAGAAAAAATAAGAAGAAATTGGAATCCTCACATATTGCCAGAAGGAATGTTAAATGGTATAGATACTTTGTAGAACAGTTTGGCAATTTCTAAAAATCTGAAACATAAACCTCCCACAAGACCTAAGAATTTCACTCTCAGTTTACCCAAGAGAAATAAAGATCTTTGTCTATGCAAAGAATTGTGTGCAGATATTAGCAGAGTTATTCATATTAGCCAAACACTGGAAACAATTAAAATGTCAATCAGCTGTGAAATGGGTAAACATCATGTAGTATATCTACACAATGGAATACTATTTTGCAATAAAAAGAAAAAACTGTCCATAAAAGCTACCACATGGATGAATCTCAAAAGCTTTATATGCTAAGCAAAAGAATCTAGATGCAAATGACTACCTACTGTATGATTCCATCTGTTCAGGAAAGGCAACTCTAGGATAGAAAGCAGATTAGGTGTTGCCTGGGGCTGGGAGTGGGAGCAAAGTCTGATTGCAAACTGGCATTAAAGGTTTTTGGAAATGATAGAAATGTTCTAAAACTGGATTGTGATGATGGTTGCAGAATTCTAAACATTTACTAAAATCATTGAATTGTGCACTTAAAATGCATACTTTTTTAAATTAAATTATGTCTCAATAAATCTGTTTAAATATACCAAATACCCATATTTTAATTTCAGCAATTATGGTAAAAAGGCCAAACTCCTTTGTGTCAGTTTGGTAAGAAAACAGCTTTTTAAAAAATGTTTATATTACAAAGACATGTTTTTTCCATATAATAAACTTTATTTACTCCCTCTCCCTCACACATTTTCCCCTCTTGATAATATCTTAAATTATTGTGGTACACTTGTTACAATTGATGAACAAATATCAAAGCATTGCTACTAACCAAGGTCTATAGTTTACATTATGGTTTACACTTTTCACTGTACAACTTTACAGGATTCGACAAAATGTATCATGGACTGTAACCGCTATTGGAGTATCATGCAGAACAATTCCAATGTCCTATGTTCTACCTATTCTTCCCTCCCCCTCCCCTCAGAACCTCTGGCGACCAGTGCCTTCATATCAATGTTACAAGTTCTTCCATTACAACAATATTAAATCTACTCTGGTCCATGGTTGCATTCTCCCCTTATGTTTGTTCATTCCTCAATTTTGTGGATTTTGGGATGGTGATGCTGCTCTGCTTCAGATTGAGGGCGGGCCTAGATCTTACAGTAAATTAGAAGTAACTTTTCTGTAGATGATGGAGGTAGTCTATCATCATCATCATTTTTTAGTTGTCCTATACGAGTCTGATGAACTGAAGAGTAGGCATTGACCAAAACTCTGCTGAGATCCAGGGCTCAACTGGCATATGAAGAGATCAAAGATTTAAGTCTCTGAGGCACATACTCAATGGTTATAGTGCTAATTTTAGATTCAAATAAGAGGGATGGCAGATCGTGTGTAGGGAACTTATAAATGAATCTAACTCTTTTACATTGGGGAAATAGATTATAATATATTCCTGGGTAAGGTACACCAGCAAGGTGCTGATTTCATAGGGTTGTTTGCCTTGCCTACAGTGTCCAGATGTCTCTAGAGCCTTCAGAAGCACACATTTGGATTTTGTTTACTGTGGCAGTTAGTGAGATCCGCCCAAGACGTGCATAAGCATAACCTCAGAAACGTACTCTCCACTTACTTTGAAATATATTAGCCATAAAAACTCTTTTGTACTTAATATTTTCCCCTTTTTGTCAAGGTCTTTTTCCAAATACATCATTAGTCGGCATTTGGTATTAATTCCTTGGTACTGGGGAGGCTCATACCCAGGAGTCATGTCCCATGCTGGTGGGAAAGTAGTAAGTTTATTTGCTGAATTTGGCTTAGAGAGGCCACATTTGAGTAACAAGTAGGTTTTCAGGAGGTAACTCTTATACAACAGTTATTATTAGACTAAGTTTCAATTTTACAAAAAAAGGTTCATAAGTACAAGGATTAATCATATAGGCTTGGCATATTGGCCTGTTTCCCTTTTATTAGGCATTGCCTACGTACTCCAAAGATTCTTGTCACTCTATTTGAAAACAGCAGGACTCCCCATGATGGGGGTCTAATATTTTATTGTTTATTGTGTGGGTCTCCATCCATGAGATAAAACCCTAAGACAACATGAAAACATTATATTCCATAGAGGCATGTCCCACACGTATCCTTCCCCACACATCCCCTAATCTCCTACACCATGCCCCAGTGGTCCTCCCCTGCCACAATTGTATTCTCAACCACAGTTTGCATCCTTCCCAGAGTTCACCTGTTCCTTCCTCGAGCCTTTTCCCCAGCTCCATGGATAGCGCAACCCATACCCCCAACCCACTCATACTCACTCCAGCACCATCAACCCCACTCACAGCTCTGTACCCACATTACCCCTGTTCACTGCCAGAGTTCCACCATCCACCTTATCATAGATTCTGCCCAGATTGAGCATCAGTTTACCATTCTCTACTCCCTTTCTAATTCATGGTAACCTATCTTCCAGATTCTACCTCCATGAGTCTTCTCAATATCCTTAGTTCATCTTAGTAAGATCATGCAGTATTTGTCCTTTAGTGACTGGCTTACTTCACTCAACCCAAGGTCTTTGAGTTTCATCCGTTTTGTCATGTGTGTTAATACTTCATTCCCTCTTACAGCTGAGTAATACTTCATTGTATATACCACAATTTGTTTATCCAGTCATCCATTTGCAGACACTTGGGTTGCTTACAACTTTTGGCAACAGTGAATAATGCCACTATGAACATTGGTGTGCATATGTCTGTTCATGTCCCTGCTTTCGATCTTCTGAGTATATTCCTAGTAGTATCATATGGCAATTCTATACTTAGCTTCCTGAGGAACTGCCAAACCACCCTCCACAATGGCTGCACCATTCTACATTCTCCCCAGCAGTGGATGAGTGTTCCAATTCCTCCACATCCTCCCCAACACTTGTAGTTTTGTTTGTTTGTTTTTAATAGCAATCAGCCCAGTAGGTGTAAGATGATATCTCATTTTAGTTTTGATTTGCAGTTCCCTAATAGCTAGCGATGAACTATTGTTGGATTTGGTGTTCCTTACTGCAACCATTTTGCAGATAATAAATTATTATTATTCCTTGGGCTTACATGCTAACAAATATAGCTACAATATAATTAGTACTAAAGAAAAAGCAAAATGTGGAATAAAGATTTCTTGGTTCCATTTGTTTCCTTCTGAATATTATTGAGATTCCAGAGAAGTAAGAGAAATTTTTGATGAGGTTCATAAATTCCAGTGGAAAATATAATTTTTCAGGTACTACTTATCATGCATTATTCCTAACCATTTCTTTAAAGTAATAGTGGGGATCAAATTCCTAACAGAACTTTTAAAAATTTTTAAGTCGTCTTTATCTTTGAAGCCTTTAGTAAGAACAACAAGCCCTAAAAGTTGTATTTTTTTTTAATTAGAAACCCTAAAGAATATGCAGAAAATATTAAAAAGTCAAGCAGAAAATAAAATAACATTTGAAGTAAACATATGAGAATATTTTAGTGATCCCTCAGATAAAAAATTAATGTATATGTAATAACCAGGTTATGATCTTATTTGTGATTCTTAAACTGTTTGTATCATTGGGCCCTATTCCCTTAGAAAGACAGATAGAACTTATATACATATCTCTATATAAACAAAACTTTCCACCAATTTGCACAGCTTCAAGAAGCCTCAAAAAGCCTCTAAAATGCATCCATGGACATGTCCACTGATATAATAATTGATGCTTGATTATTTTAACAAGTGGCACATAGCACTGAGCAAGAAAATAAGTATTGAAGGCAAATACTTTACTTTTTCTCTAGGCACATTCAGGTGGGAAAAAGAGCCTTGATTTATTTAATGTGCTTAACCTCAGTAAGAATTTATATAGAATATGCTGTCAGGCCTTGAACAAAATTTCCGATAACACTGATTCAAGTGTTTTGCTTTGAGTCATGCAAAAGTTTGGTTATTTTCAACAATTAGTAATTCTTCTCCCTTGTAAAAAAAAGCAGGGAGGGATATTACTACAGGTCCCACAGAAATTCAAAGGATTATAAGAGGATACTAGGAACAACTGTATACCAACAAATTAGATAGCTCAGATTAAATGAGCAATTCCTGCTCAAACTCTTCCAAAAAAAATTGAGAAGGAAGGAACACTTCTTAATTCACTCTATGGGGCCAAAACCACCTTAATACCAAAGCCATTGAAAGACCCCACAAGAAAAGAAAAGTACAGACCAATATCCATTATAAGTATACATGCAAAAATTCTCAGCAAAATACTTGCAAACTGAATCCATTAGCATATTTTAAAAAATCATATACCATGATCAAGTGGGATTTATGCCAGGTATGCAAGTGTGGGTCAACATAAGAAAATTGGTTAATATAATACACTGCATTAATAAAATGAAGGAAAAACACCACATGGTCATATTAATTGATACAGATAATGCATTGGACAAAATCTATCATCCTTCATAAAAATCACTCTGAAAACTAGGAATAGAAGGAAACTTCCTCAACATGATAAAGGGCATACATGATAACCCCCATACATGATAACCCCCAAATAATACACTACTTAATGGTGAAAGACTGAAAGCTCTCCTCTGAGATCAGGAACCAGACAATGATGCCTACTGTCATCACTGTTACTTAACATTGTACTGGAAGTTCTAATCAAAACAATTAGGCAAGAAAAGGAAATAAAAAGGCTTCCAAATTGGAAAGGAGGAGTAAAACTTTCCCTATTTGCAGATGACATGATACTCTATTTTAAAAATCTTAAAAAAAATTACAGCAAAGCTAATAGAGCTAATAAATGAACTCAGCAAAGTGGTGGGACAGAAGATCGACAAGCAAACTTTAGTAGTGTTTATATACATTAGTCATGAATGATCTGAAGAGGAAATCGAGAAAAAAATTTCATTTACAACAGCAAATAAATAAATCAAATATTTAGGAATAAATCTAACCAAGGATATGAAGGACTTGTACAGGGAAACTTACATTGCTGAAAGAAATAAAAAAAGACCTAAATAAATGGAAGGACATCCCCTGTTCATGAACTGGAAGACTAAGTATTGTTAAGAAGGGAATTCTACCCAAAATGATTACAGAATCAATGCAATTCCAATCAAAATCCCAACAGGCTTCTTTGCATAAATGGAAAAGCCAATTATCAAATTCATATGGAAGGGTAAGGGGCCTTGAATAGCCAAAACCATCATGAAAAAGAAAGTTGGAGGACTTTCAACTTAACATCTCATGTTTTAAGCAGCAATTGGTATATTAAGTGAATTAAAGTTACATATGTATGTTTCATATATTAGATTTATAAGCATTATTTAATACTTTAGAGATTTTGCCAATCAAAAAATTGAAATATTTAAAAGATAAATTCAATATACAACATTTGTACATGCTATTTAAATTAATTAAAGTTCTAAAGAACCAAGACTAAGTTTTAAATAGAACCAACCATTTTATTCAACCACACTTTAGAACTGATTATTGGATTATGTTGTATTTTTGAAGTAGAATAATAAGTATTTTGGCCAAACTTCAAGCTTAAGAACTAGCTTTTTATTTAGACTTCAAATACTGAACATAAATTTCTGGAACCAAAATTAATTTCTAAAAAGTAATTTCTTCATGCAAAACCTATGCTCCAGGACACACGCACACACCAAAAAAACAAAACAAAACAAAACAAAAAATCACAATTAACATTTCATTACAGATTAAGAAATATAGGCCACCAAAGATGGAAAGATTTACTCAAGACCACACATCTATTTACTGGCACAGTCATATGTAAAACTTTGATCTCAGGGACCCCAGGTCAGTGCTATAGCAGAAATGACCTATTTCATAGAGTTTAAGTAATAGGAACAGAAATTTTAATGAGCTATATTATTAAACAGAATAAATCCCCTAAGTGAGGTTACAGAGTGAGCATTTGAAATTATATAATACGTGATTTCATAAACCTAACATTCTGCACAACCCCCACCGCCACCTCCATTTCCATGCATTATATCTTTTGTTGGCTTATTTCAGAAAGAGTGACATTTTGGGTGAAAAACTATAAAAGTTGTATTAAGGATATTTTTTCAGAACCCAAAGCATCGCTTGAATGAATTATTTAATGTATTCTAAAATAACATAGAGCCACTTCATAAAAAATGGTCAACATGACAGAAGCATTTCACCTGAAGGGAAGCAGAGCTGTCTATAAATGCTTAAAGACTGATTTCCAGAGGCCTCTGCTGTTTCCTAGATCACAAAGCCTAGAGTTAAAGGAAAAGAGTTTAGCCTACAAGGTGGGATTTTTATAATGGATGCGGAGTCGAAAAATATACCTTTTATAAGGGTGATTAAAATTTTAAATTGCTATTGATAAAGATCATAATATTTCCATCCTAGAGCTTTTGAAGAAAAAATCATCTGCTTTTGAAATTGTACGTAAAACTCTCCTTGCCAGCATAAGGGTGAATTGGATGACATTTCATGTCAGAATGACCTCCCTTCTGTACAAAAGAAATGGGGTACACAGAAATTAAATGACTCACCAAAGCTTACAAAACTAACTGATGTGTGGGGAGACAAAGGAATGGCATAGGAAACAGAACATTTTACTTAAATGAATTTAAGTGGATGCTATCAAATAGGACAGACCTGAGATCATATATATGCCAACTACAATGAAAATAGTTTTCACTTGTACACATATATAATTTGAATCTTTCTTACTTTAATTATTTAGTTTATCTCTAATAAATTACTAATATTTTTTTGACAGAGAGTGCATAGCCTCCCTAGAAAACCTGTGTCTAGATAAAGTATTTGAAAAGCATGTGTTACCAATAAAAGAGGATAATTTGAGTGCATTCCCTTGCATAGTTTTTCATTTCAGCTGACATTTCTTATTTTCATCCCAATCCACCACATCGTAATTTGAAAGGCCGTGACTTCCCTCTGACCCATCATCTATAAGATCTCATAGGACCTGTTTGGTGCTAACCTACTAATTGTGCACAGAATGCTTATGCTCAATGAATTCCTTGAAAGTTGTCACTCAGAGTACTAAATATCTTTGGGGATTTCAGGTAAAATTATATTACTCTTATCATGAAAAATTGTTCTTAACTAAAGAGAAACAGATGACTCTAGTATCTTTCATGAGTAGTTTACCCGTATACTGGTTTACTAGAATTCTGATTTCTTCTCTTTTTGGCAATTTATATAAGCATCTAAAATATATCAAACACTGACTAGGTGAGAAATCTAACTTGTGAGTGATTATATACTAAAATCCAGAAAAATAGATAAAATGATCAATTTATAACATTTGAAAAATAGCACTCTTTCCAGGAAGCATCTATTGGCCTTAAGAGCTTGTGTCAGTAATCACTATTCAAAGAACTGGCACTAAAAGTATTTTTAAATATTTACTAAAGATATTTTTAAATATTTTTAAAAATTACCCAGAAAGTATAAAAGTGCTGCAAATATCAACCTTAAGAATGACTTTTATTCAGAGCTGCAAGAATTTTTACATCTCGTCTCTTTCCATCATAATGTTGCCAATTTAATAGTTGGTAACTTTTGAATGTAATGTTGAGTCTCCATTTGTAAGTGCTGCAATCATACATATCAGAGGGTAGGCTGGGTAAAAAACCTTTTGTGGGTCATATTCTTTCTTCTCTTATTACATTGTTTGTTCTTAATAGCCTTGGTTTTTTAGCCTATTTTTCTCTAAATTATACTCATATCCTATTAAGAAGCAGCTGGGTGGCTCATAACTAACAAAATAGAGTACTATTCCAGTAGAACAAAGTTATACCCTTCAAAAATGCTTACTTTTGACTCTAGAATATGGTAAATAAATACTTCAGATATTCAGATCTCATATAGAGTTCTATTATGTACTGGATGGCTATTTAAATCTGACCTATTTTCTTTAATGATATCATAACACTGATATCAAACTAGAAACCCACTATAAATTTTGCTTAGTGTGCTTTTAGTTTCTCAATAATTATTTCCTTTCTTTGATGCATGATCTTAACTTTAGACCAAGAGAAGAAACAAGCAGAAGCATACATGTAAAATGAAGACTATTAAGGAAAACTATTCAAGGGAGGAAGCAATAATAACTCAAGCAGATGTTAAACAGAGAAAGTTTATATTAGCTTGTTTATTGTAAGGACATCTAAAGTCTTCTCATTCTGTGTGCAGTTAATTAGAGCACATGGGTAAGGCATCAACACTAAGAGTAAGGCAAAAGCCCCTTTTCTTGTGTTAAATATCAAGAAGTTAGTCAAAGGACCTTGGGGGGAAAAAAAAACAGATTATCATTGTTCCAAACCAAGAAGTTATGAGTTGAGAAAAAAGTTTTTCTGAAAAAAATATTAATTGCAAATAAAATAATTTCATTTTTCATGCGTGTGGACTGCTTTGCCTCCTGTCAGAATTTCATGTCTCCGTTGTAATTGTTATTTTATTAACGTGTATATGCATTTTCGTCACAACTAGATTGCAAGCTCTTTGAGGGATGACAGAGCCAAATACAGAATTTAATTTCTTCCAAAACCTAGTAAAAGAGATCTTAAGTAATATTTTTGAGTGAAAAGATATCTTGAATATTAAGTAGTAAGTCCTAAATTATCATTTTCATGTACAGGCCAAGTAACAACATGCAGCTGAGCCAGCTTCAAAAGGCCCAGAACAGTGGGGATTGGATTCCATGATCAAACTAGGACGTCCTGTTCTTCCATGGTGGTATAACTACATTTTTGAGAAAAATCTGGATTATCAAAAATCTCATTTAATAAAAACAATTATTTCAGTGGTGAAAGGAGAATAAGGGCCTAAAGCTATGTCATAATACTGTTAAAAGGAATTTTTAATATCAGGAGTTTTGTACATTTATAACAAAAGCAAAATACCTCTAAGAAAATATAGTATTTATAACTAGCATAACTTATTCAGGAAAAAATTATATATCTTTTCCTATTAATGCCACGATAGCCCTGGGTACCCCTTATCGTCCCCTGTTCTACACAAAGCACAAAGCGCTCAAGTGGCTCAGTTGTAGGAGCATCAACATTTTTCATAAGAGATGCTATTTCTAGATTGCCATCCTGAAACAATGAATAGTAGCCTACATGATATAAATTATCTTTAAAAATAATCCATTGCTTCATAAACTGTTCGTTTCTTAGAAATTCATTTTATAGAACATTTATATTCTTTTTTGACATAAAAGCATATAAATTAAAATGTCAGACCTGATGGTGTTTACAAAGTTAATTTCCCTCCTCTTGTAAGAAAAATAAACCAAAATTAGTCATCTCGGTCTTAATCCTTAGCAAGAATTAAGATAAATGATTCTTAATTTATACTATTTCTCTTAAAAGGCAATCATGATATTGGTCAGAAACAAGAGATACTGCCTGAATCTGATTTACCCTCCCCACCCTACCAAACTCCTCAAATTATCACATCATATTTTCTATATTTCCCATTACTTACATATATTTATCAGAACTGACTTTCTCTAGCTCCACATTTCAGGCAGTATCATCACTCTGGTGGCAAATGTAATAATGCAAAGGACTAATTGGGAGGGCAGAAACAGCACAATGCCAAGCTGAAATCTCTAAAAGGTCCAGATGCCGATGCTATATGGACATTCTCTACTTATCCATTAGCATTCTATCATCATGGCTCAGGAATGACTAGCAATATTATTTCCCAAAGCTTACTTAATAGAAAAGCCAAATTTTCTCTGGCCTAGCAATTAAGTGAAACTACATTTGCACATAAACCTAATGCACTAATTGGCATTGTTCATTCGTATCTCCAAATAGCATCTACACCTGTCAGTGTGTGAAACAAATAAGTACCCTTGGCTAAACCTCATTTTAATTTAGAAGAAGACTCATAAAGTAATTTATTTTCTTTGGAAAGTTCTAGATTATTAAGGCACCGATTTTCATTGAATATGTAAATGTGTTTGATTTTTATAATGGTCTTCAATGTAACTGCAATGTCACTGCCTTCTATACTAGGAATGAAGGAAATGGAGAGAGGGTAGCAATGGGAAAGGAGATAATATGTTGTATCAAAACAGGACTTTCAAAACCATACCAAAAAGCTCTCTGAGAAAATGGTTGTGAATTTACTGCCTGAATGAGTCTGACCCCATCCACCCTCTTCCAATGAATGATAGATTGGTCAGTACATGATGTTTGCTTTTTCTATGTTCCTGTATTTGACACTTAAAGGAGACAAAAAACAGAGAAACTTCAAGGACTAACCTTTTACTACAGCAATAGCTTCTGAAATATATGTGATTATAAAAAGAAAACTTAGAAGACTATTTTCTGCAAAATGTGTGGCAATTTATAAGGATACAAAAACATGACCTATTTAACTTACTTCAGATAAATTATAAATCATTGGTGCCACCTATACAACAAACTGAATTAAATAACATAAATTACATTTTAAAAGTCCTTTACAAGATCTATAGGTTAAAAATTCTTACAGAAAGTTACTCTTTGTTTTGTAATGTCAGTGAGATGATCCAATAAATGCTAATGCAATTATAGAAAACTCAATGGGATTGGCACAAATATTTTTCCAGATACAATAATGGTTTCATAAGTGTACTAATTAATGCTAGTAGAATTAGACCCTTGAATTTTGACTATGCAATTTTGCTTCTATAATAGAAATTTGTAATGATACTTTTCTCATTAATTTCCTTCAGATTTTATACCAGTGTTGTTTTGCTTCTATTGCCTTTAAATATATATATCTGAAGACTTCTATATCCAATAGTAAATTACAAATGGGATATCATAACTTATTTCTGTTTGCTGAGAATCTAGCAGATTTGCACAGGAATATAGCATAAAATTATTACTAAAAATATCACTGTCTTAGTTTGGGTTTCCCCCAAAACCAAAGCCTGAGATAAAGGACTGTGATACAGGTGATTGATTTGGGAAGTGGTCCCAGGAAGCAGGAGTGAGGGAGTGGAGAGAGAGACAGGGAAGCAGGAAAATGAAGTATGTATTATTTAGCTACTTACCTTTGTAGACAGCTGGGTCTCAATCCCCCAGGGGCCCTCTAAGAAAACATGTAGAAAGTATCTCAGAACTGTTCCTTCCAAAGGAGAGAAAACTAAGACTTTGTTCCACTGGGTAAGGGTTACCAAGACTAAGGTGAATTTCCATGACTGTGGGGAGAGCTCTGAGCCAGAAAACAGAAAGACAGTACGAGTGCTTGAAGTGCACTGTTGGTATTCACTTGGACAGGGCACCCACCACAGCCAGAGACAGAGGTGTCTGAAATATTTGATGCAGGACTCAGAAGGCACCTGCTACAACAATTAAACTCCTTACATCTTCTTTATGTGGATTCAAGCAGCAGTGTGGAGTAGTAAAGGAATTTGGGATAAAGGATTCTATGAGCTTTGAAATTAGACCTAATTTTATCCATCAGTCTTCCTAGGGGATGATAGTCTCCACCTTCTTCGGCTATGGTCAGGATTAAATTAATTAAGGTATGAGAAGCATCTGACACATTGCAAGTGTCTTTGAATGAAAATTATTACTGTCCTTGCTCCACTTACAATGATGACATCTTACACATTTGGTATGTTTTTTATTCAATAGTGGTATTATAGGGGTTTTCTGCTGCCATGAAGTTTGGTTTGCTCAGCTTGCTCATTTTATGTGTGGAGATACTCTGCTAGAGAGAGTGCATTCTAGTATAACTTGTTTGTTACCAAACTATAGTATGCTTTTTAAGGCTCAGTGTAAGTATTGCTTCCTGAGGAAACATTTCATTAACTCCTTCAACTAGGTTAAATGTTTTGAAGAAAAAAAACTACCAAATCACCCAGTAAGCCCTCTTTTATAACACTTAAGGCAGTTGTTACTAATTATGTATACTTGTGCCATACCTTAAGCTCTATGATAGAGGGAAATGTCCATCTTGCTTTCTGCGGCTCTCAGTTAATATTTCTTGATTGCATTGATATATCTTAATCATATAGTAAACAAATTGAAATAAAGTGTTCATCTCTCAGACATATCTAAAGGCAGGGATCATGTGAAATCTTGACTACTAGAAACATTTATAACAGTATACATATGGGAAATACAGTCTTTAAGTTTTGTCACCAAAAATAGTTCTGTGTGAAAGTTTTATTTCTACTTTAGAGCACACATTGGAAATTAAGACTGAGTTGATTTTTATTGTTCTTCCACAAGCAACTATCTACCTCACCACAAAGCTGCAACTCTCCCACTATGATAGATAAAGGGAGAAAAAGTGCTTAAGAATCCAAGTGAGCTCAAGCTCCAAATAATCAGTTGAGGGGTAGGGAAGAGGAAAGGTATGCTGAGTGGGAATTTCTGCCCTCAGTTCTCTGGAATGCTCTTTTTCAACAAAGCATACTGGAGAACATCACACAACCACCACCACCACCTCCAGACCCCCAGTTCTTTAACTGTCTCACCAGCATTTTCTGCTTAGATGATAGAATGGATTCAGGATGGAGATTCCTTTGTCCAGGGGCCCATTTAAAACATATACAATCAGTCTTGAATCTAAATTTTTTGAGAGTTATTTGAAGTCTGGCATCTCTCCCATTCATAAACGAATACAAAAAGAGTAAACTCTAATGCTTTCCCCTATCTACGTCCCTCTTCCCTTACCTTTCCAACCACATATTAACTTTCATTCATCCTAGTTCTATTTAATTTTTTTCTGTATTATGATTGAGTTTCTAATCCTACCATGGGTTCATCTCTTCATTCACTTCTTGATATTTAACAAATATTAGTAATATTTGATTCAATTTTCAGCTCTGGACACTTTCCTGAATTGCGTCCTATCAGCTGATACTGCTCTAGCTCCTTCTCCACCTAGACACTTGAGCAAACACCTCTGCTGACATTGGGCATATCATTTATGTCTTCTCCTGGCCCTCAGACATGATATCCTTGGCTGTCTTAGAGAAAATCTTCATACTCTGTTTGATGTTAATCAGTCAGTTTCCAAATCATTGAAAATTAACCCAGCTGGAGAAATTATTGGCAGGATTCTCTGTGTCAGGATCCAACCCTATCAAAATCATGCATCTGACTTTGCCACTTGTCCGACCTGATGTAGAGTCATCTAAAGGAGAATGGATGTGGAATTATGGTGACTGGCATCCCAGCACTACTGATCCTCCCCCAGTTATGGTCATTCAACTAGCTTCAATACTTGCTCATATGGCTTGGGTGAATGTTCACCACATAGAATTATAATGGCATTGAGGGAAATCATTCTTCTAGGTTTCCAATAAATACTTTATTGATTAAACTTTGAGACTGTTATTTTGCTCCCGAGATTAACATGCAACAAAGTATTTTGTACATAATGGATGTTCAATAAATATTTGTTGAATTAAATCAAATATTTTCTAAATTATCTGCTTTAGACTAAACTACAACACATGGTGGTACTACTTGGCATTTGATTTGGAGCAGTCTTTCTGTAGCCTGTAACCTTTATGTGGGCTATATTTACACTCAGTTCTGTTTTGGAACTCGGACAATCATGAGGCTGGAGATCACTCTGAAATCATCCAGCTTTTCACACAGCTGTTATACCGTCATGTGTAATAGTTCAGATATGGGGAATAATCCATTGGGAAACATAGACTCAGCCAAATGATGTATTGAGAATGCACATAGTTCTCAAACAAGGTTAGCAGTAAAATTTTTCAGATTTGCAAATTGTTTCAATCTTATCACAGTGCTTGAAAATGCCTACAGTGGCTGTCAAAATGACTGCAGTCATTTCAGATCATTAGAATACATAGGGAAACTACTCTAGTATAAACAAAGCAGCTTCTCAGAATAATTCATTTTAAGGTAGTACTTGAAGAATCTATGAAGTATTAGCCAACATTCTAAATGGAAAGAAATGTTCAATATAGTGATGAAAGATGTCTCAGTATTAAGTATGAATGACTGTTAAGGTGTTTTGTGATATGAAGATGGTTCCTGCTAGTACATGAACACAATACAAGGTGGCAACCCACGCACAACAGTCCCTACAGTCAGGGTCCCTGTTGCTAAGACTTTTCCCCAGAACCATATGTCACATTAGGATTTGCTGTACACAGATTCCTCTAAAATGTTTCTCAAAGGACATCATACTGAATACTGGCCCCACAGAAGATACTAAAGGAAAAAAGTTAAAAGGTTCTATAGACAAAAACTTTTGGAGAATACTTGCTTCTGTATTCACCCTTTAGTGAATCAAACCACATATTAAAAGCTACAAGAAATCCTACAGTAAAAAAAAATAATTTATTAACTTTATTTCAACTGAGTTCCTTTTTGTTTCTTTTCACTGAACACTCTCCATAGCCATAGTTTTCTTGAATACCTTGGGTTATACTGCTCTGAAATATAATCCACAAATGAAGAAGATATGCTGAACATTTCAAGTTATTCTCCCATTTTCACTGACATGAGAAATGCTCAAAGGTCTTTTAGGCACAGGCACGGCTTTATTTTATGCTCCAGGATTTTCAAACAGCTCATGTAATTCTGTAATGCATTATGGGCTCTTCTCTAATTGTATATTCTGTGGCTACTAAAATCCTACTTTCTTGCTGAACAGAGAACACCAAGGATTCTCTGCCTTGGGTTTTCCAGTTAATGATCTTGGCTTGTAAACTCTTTCTAATGGAAGTTCTCCCTTAAGAAGAGAACAACATGTACCTCTATGTTTCAGGAAAAATATATTGGCATTTAGTCAATATATTCAATTCGTTTTAGTTGTTATTTTAATACTATATACTCAGAATACAATGATGACTATAATGTGAAACCTGACCTAAAAGAATAGTGTAAAGAGTGAAGAAGAAAATTAAACAACTAAATACAATGCCATCAGGATTATGGTACTTTGTAAGCCATTGCAAAATTCTATGATAAATAATATGATATTATTAATTCTTTTTAGAGGAACTTAGGAATGATATTAGAGGTAGATGATAATTGATTAATGAAAGATTATATATTCCCCAGGGCTAAAGTTCATTCATTTTAATGACTATTCATTAAAAAATATTTATTGAGCACATACTTTATGCCAGGCACTTTTATAGGCACTGGGGGGTGCACAGTGAACAAGAGAGACAAAACTACCTTTCTTCTAGAGTTTAATTTCTAGAGGTAGATATAGATAATCAAGGAGCAAAAGATATAAATAGTAACATAAAAAAGAAAAGCACATTAAAATTTAGAAAATAATAATTGCTGATAAATCAAATAAGGTAAGGAAAAGTAATCTGAAGAATACTTGGCAGCAACTGGCATTGAATTTATAGGTAAGCTGTTCGGAGAGCGCCTCACTGAGATGACATTTGAAAAAGGTCTGAAGGTACAGAACAAACCCTGTGAACATCTGGATAAGATCACTCCTGGCAGCAAGAACAGAGGGGACGAAGACTCTAAGATGAACAAGTGCTGGCATGTGTGCAGAAGAGTGAAGAGGTCAGTGTGGCTGCAGCAGCAATGTTGCAGGAAGTAGTAAAGGGACATGAGGAAATGAGAAAGAAAAAAATAACGTAACTACTGATATTAACAAAAAGATAGCGCACTGGGTACCATATGGAAAGGAGATTAAAGGGGAGTAAAAGGAGAATTACAGAGCTTAATTAGGGGGTTATTAAAATCGTAAAAATGAGAGTTGTTGATAGATAAGAACAAAAGGTGGCAAGAAGTGTTTTGATTCTGAATCTATTATAAAGGATTTGATTATGGATATGAAAACTGCAAGAAAGTGATAAATAAAAATTACTCCAAATTTTTTAGACTGAGCTTTGTGAAGGATGAAGTTGCCATCAACTGAGTGACAGAAGATGGAAACTGAAACAGGTTTCTTAGAAGATGAAATTTTCCTTGAAGCTCTAAGAGCCTTTACTTGCTTTGGCCCCATCCAACCCCTGGAAGAGGTCCTAACAATATGCTCATATTCACATCTGTGTTGCTTTGAGTCTTTTGTGGACCCCAGAAAATTATATTCTTAAAATTGAATCTATTGTAAACCTTTGATTAGATTAGCTAGGTTAAGGGGCAACTGATTAGATTGCTCCAGTAGGGCATAACCCAGGGTGGGTCTTAATCCTCTTACTGGAGTCCTTTATATAGAGAGGAATAAAAGCCACAGACACAGAAAAATACTGCAGATCTAGAGAAGAACTGAGAGAGAGGGCCCCAGGAGCCATGTGCCTGACCAGCCACAACTGAACTTGGAGAGAAAGAGAGCCTGGAATGATAAGCCTGGAAGAGAAGGCAGACTATGGCAGAGTCACAATTGTGCCTTGCCACCTGGCATGAGACCAGGGTCACCAGCAGCTGACCTTCAAGGAAAGACCTTCACCTGATGCCTTGATGTAAACATTTTTCCCAGCCTTGGAATTGTAAGCCTTTAACCTAATAAATCCCACTGTAAAAGCCTACTCATTTCTGGTATATTGCATTGGCAGCCTTTAGCAAACGAAAACAATATCTTTATATAAACTTCTCCAAGGTAAGATATTTTAACTAAAATCCCCTAATACTTCTATCTCTCTTTACTTTGGCTTTCCATCTTATTATTCTCCTATTTGTTGGTGTTGGAGTGGATGCGGGTAATTTTAGGATTCAGCTTAAGGTAATTTAAATTAAGGATATGATTATGTTGAGTTTAATGGGATATTTGTATCACTCCATGTACAGTAAAACTATAGGTAGCCACTCTAGGTTGGAATAGTTTACAGGAATACTCCACTACCATGTCGTAATTCATCTGGCCTCAGGACACAAAGGTGCAGGGCCAGGGGTCACAATATGCACATATTGTATGGTATATGAGACAAAAAATAAGGATATTGCATCCCAAGAAAAAATGGTTGAAATATACAGAGCCAGAAGCTAGTCTGTGGAAAATTCTTCTAACAATTGGATATATATTATTGTTAGTAAAGGATTTCATTCTTCTTTCCACCTAGTCAAAACAGAAATTCTCTTCTGTCTTATATATACTCAGTGCTATAGTTTATGAGCACAACAAAAATTTTTTATGAGAATCATAAAAAGTAGAATTTATCATAATTTCTATATTTGAAGAAGTGCTAAAAAGATGGAATGTATCTGTGAGTCAGGTCACTCATATTATGTGTTCCAACATATCAGATGATATCTTAGTATATCTGATTCATCTTGTTTTGAGGAAGCCTGGAATTTCCTTGAAATGGTTCACAAAAATGCCACCTTGGAAGTAAAATGGACTGAAAAATATGGGCTCCAATAGTAAAGCTCCTATGCGCATTCACCAATAAATTAGTATGTGTAGTATTGTACAGAATTGGATATTTTTATAACCCAGTACAGGAAAAGAAGTGAAATCATAATAACACATTGGAAATATATTTAAATGTATTTCTCATTTGACACAAAACAATGACATTGACAAAAATACAAAATTCCTAACATGCAGTGACAATAAACATATGAATGACAAACTGATTAATAACCCTGGGCAATTCAAATAGTATTTAAGATTAGAAAGTACACAAGAAAACTTTCAATGCCCTGAAATCATATGACTCATTATACTTGATAATGATTTTACCCAATTTTACAATGATTCTAAAATTTTATATGACATTTATTATAACAAGGTGTGAAGCTATTAAAATTTTTGAAAAATTGAATGAATGATGCTAGAGGATCAACCAAGTTAACTTTTTCTATCTAGTAAAATTGGTATTATAAAATTATTGGAATATTATGAGGTGAAAAAAAAAAGGAGGCCACCAAAATTACAGGAAAAATTATTATAGCAATTTCCCAGGTAGGTCATTAATAAAATAATATGCTAATTTTCTGGATTTTGAGGTTTTAAGGTATTTGTCAGATTCTTCAATTTATAATTTGTCAGCTTTTTCAATTTATAATTTGTTAATATTTCTTTTCTTATCTATGTATCATGAGGAGAATGACAGAAAACACCTAGATTGTTTTCAGCAGACTATTAATAGAAATATAGATGTTAATGACTCAGCTAACGAAGATTCAGAAGGAAATTAGGAACATGATAAAGAAAATCAAAATTGCCTTAGAGAATGTCTAAATAGTTGTTAATAAACTGTTAGTAGAAATATGGACATTAAAGTCACTGCCAGTGAGGGCTCAGAAGCATTTCAAAAGTTCTCAGGACTGATGATTCCTGTTTCCCTTTCATTTTCGATCTTTTTAAACCAAAATGTCTGAAAAATATTACCCAAGGACAGCCCCACCACTGCATTATAACAGCAGATAATTTGTTTCCATAGATAGAGCAGAATTGTACCAGGGATGGAGTATACCCAGAGCCTCACCTGTGCTTAATGTAAATGATTTCGATAATGAGATTTTGGATTTTCAAGCTAATGATATTTAGATGGGATATGGAATTTTTGAGTTGATTCTATAATGGGTTGAGACTTTTGGGAACATGGGGATTTGAATGTATTTTGCAAGTAGGATGAATGTGAATCTACTGGGGCCAGAGTGTGGACCTTAGCAGGCAGAACAATGCTCCCTTCCCAAAAATGCACACACCCGAATGCCTGGAGCTTGTGGCTATGTTACCTTATATGGCAAAAGGGACTTTACAAATTCGAATAAGGATCATAAAGTGGGGAGATCCTCCTGGGTTATTAATATATCTAATCATATGAGGCTTAAAAGCAGAGAACCTTTCCCAGCTGTGGCCAGAGAGAGAGATGTGATAATGGAAGAAAGCTGAGAAAGAAGATATGTAACAAGGACTTGACCTGCCATTACTGACTTTGAAGATGGAGGAAGGGAGCCAAGAAACAAATAGATGTGTGGCCTGTAGAAGCTAGGAGTGGCCCTCAACTTATAGCAGCAAGAAAATAGTGTCCTCAGACTTACAATCAAATGGAACTGGATTTTTCCAACCACTTAAATGAGTAAGGAAATAGATCCTCCCCCAGAGCCTACAGAAAGAAAGTATCCCTGTCAACAACTTTATTTTAGCCCAGTGAGACCTGTATCAGATTTCATATGCACAGAACTGTAATACAATAAATTTGTATCTAGTTTTATAGTTGTCATGACATTTATAGGAAACTAATAATATTGAAAACTGAAACTGTGCCTATAATAGACAAACTAGAGAGTGAGTATAGATATAAAGTTCAAGGATTGAGTCCTTGAGGAAAGGGAGAAAGAGTACTCAAGGAATAGGCAAGAATATGATCAAAGGCACAAAGGCAACCAAGTATGAGAAGGTTATAAAATAATGAGATAGTCAGTGTGACTATGGCACAGAGCATTTAAGCAGAAATTATAGACAAGTTGATGAGGCTGCCAAAAAGGCTGGGCCAGATAATACAAAGCTTTTCATCTAATGGTATTCTTGGTTCTGTGCAATAGGAACCAACTCTAGCTTCATTCAGTAAAAACTGCCATTTTAGAAACTGAAGCAGCTCTGAAAGGCCTAAAGGCAAGAACTACTTATCCTGAACAATGCTTACACCACCACTTAGCACCAGTGTGGCTGAGTCTACAAATGGACAGATTTTAACCATCCCTTTGATTTTGTCTCATTTATGCTGAATGATTCATGGAAAAAAAAATAGAATAACTATTCTCAAACTTTAATAATATAGGAATCATGAGGTGTGCTTAGAAAAATACAGAATTTCTGTGCCTGTACTCTCAGAAATTCTGTCAGAGACAGAATTTTAACAAGTTTTCCCAGGTAATTCTGACACATTGCAACTCTCAAGAACCTGGAAAATAAATGAAATAGTACATGGAAAGTAGAATAGGCTAGTTGATAACATCGTTGATATTAGTTAGAAATAAAGAATATTACTTCAAATAAGATGCTGCAGGAGAGGAAATAAAGGAATAATAATTTAAGAGCTAATTTCAAAATTGGTTATATTAGGAAATAAATGTGCAGTATTGTCACTCAACCCTAAAACAAAGGAACTAAGTGTGTGTATGTGCATGTGTTTGTATACACACATACATATAATTCCCTCCTTATTGGAGAAGCAGTTCCATAATAGCAAAGTAAGGATCTCCAAAATGCACTGCACAAAGTAATAAGAACACTGCCTGGAAAAATTGTGAAAAGCAACATTTTCAGAATTCTAGAAATTAAATGAAGGCTTGCAACAATTCAAGGACTGTTTATTTTATATATTAAGAAAAGCTGAATCATGGGAGGAGGCTGTGGCTCGGTCGGTGGGGCTCCCGTTTGCCATGTGGGAGGCCCCGGGTTCGGTTCCCGGGGCCTCCTGGTGGGGGCGGGCCGGCCCGTGAGGCGTGGTTGGCTGGCCCGGTGAGCACAGGCAGCAAGGTGGGGATAGATGAATAAATAAATAAAATCTTTAAAAAAAAAAAAAAAAAAAAGCTGAATCTTGACAAGAAGAGTGAGTGAGCTTTGTGACATTTTCACTAGATATCTATTGCTATCCCCATTTCCCAAGGTCCGCAGCAGCTTAACATATATTGGAAGTGGCAGATCAGGCTTGAGTGGATCAGAAAACCCCATCCTCGGATAATTGTTATTATTTGACCTGTTTGATAGCATCCTGAAAAACGTCCCATTCACAGGACTTGTCTTTATTTGACTGTCAAAGCTTTCTTTGTAGAAAAAGTTCTTTTTCAAAAGTGTTTGTTGAAAATAATCAGTGGCACATGTTTAATATCACAGCTACCTGAGACAGTGGTACCAGTTGAGCAAACAGAGGTGGGACAAAATAAAAAAGGAAAATTTAGAGAAATGAACTGTCCATAGAGGTGTTTTTTTTTTTTTTTTTTTTTTAAGAGTCAATATATTCCTGGAGATCTTAAAGGATATACACATACAAATCCATGAGCATGCCCAGAAGAGAACTGAGAAAGTCCTAATTTCTCATCTCTGGCTATCTTTGAGGCTCTGAACAAGCAAGAAGAGAAATCTAAGAAAAAGTTGTAAACTTCCAGAGTGTTGAAGACATGCCATACAGGGTCCCTCAGTGTAGAATGGGAGATTTATTGGTTTAAGGCATTTAAGAAATTTCTTTGTCCAGTTACTATCTAAACATTGAATTAACCAGGCAGAGATTTCAATGTCAGCATACAGGGAAAATAAAGATTTCATTTTAATAAAGATTAGTGCAAGAAAGTCACTAAAGAAATAAACATCAGCTATGACAAACAACAATAGCAAACCCTAGGAAAAGGGAATATATAATTTCCAGCTTTTCATCTTATATAGTTTAATATATTCAATTTTCAAAGAAACTTATAAGACATACAAAGAAACATGAAGGTATGTTTTATGCAAAGGGGAAAAATCTGAATATGTAAAATAAAATAGAATTTTATTTTAAAAATTTAAAACAACAATAACAACAAGAAAGAGACAATTTCCCCAGACACTGAAAAAAAAAACACTATTAAACAACTCTTGGATACAAGAGGAAATATAGTCATCAAAGAAAAATTACTTGAAAATAAGGATAATAAAAACAGTATGTGCCAAAATTTATGAAATATAATAAAAGATGTTATTAGGAGAAATGGATAACATTAAATATTTGTATCAATATAAATGAAACAAATTATTAAATTCCTCATGAATAGCTAGAAAATGAAAAATAGTCTGAATAGAGAAAAAAGTTAATTATAGAAAAGACAGAAGTGAATCATTTAGAAAACCAAAGCAATGCATAATAAATTTTAAAATGTTTGAAAAAAATAGGAAAAATTGACAAAACATTAGCCAAACTAATAAAAAGTAGAGTAATTACAAATATTCAATATTTAAAAGGGCAAAGAAGCAGTACCATTAAAACAGACCAATTTTTAAAATATATAAGTATTTTATGTAATTCCGTTTAAGAAAATTTGAGAACTTTGAAGAAATTGATACTTTTTTAGAAAACTACCTACTACAATTTATTCCAGTGGAGACAGAATGTGTAAACTGAACAATGACAATAGATGAGATAGAGAAAGCAGTTAGAGTTCCCTCAGGTAAAAGTCATTTCTAGACTATATTTCCTCTTAGAATTTATAGAAATTTATTTTTTTTAATTTTTACATACCAGTTATTGTTTTATTCTATTATAGATCAAAGGAGATATTGAAATTTCTTTATATGAAATTAATATAGCACTTTTCTCAAAACCTGACAAAGACTATACCAACAAAGAAAACTATGGAAACACTCACTTATGAATATAAAGACAAAAGTATTAAATAATATATAGAAAAGAGAATTTAACACATAAAAAATTCTTCATCATTAAGTGGAGTTCATTTCAAGAATTCAAGAGTGATTCAATATGAGGAAATCTTTTGATAAAACATATTCATAATAATAGAATTAAAAAGAAAAATCACATGTATTCTCTCCATAGATGCAAAAAAGACATTGACAAAATTCAACATGAGTACATGTTTAAAACTCTCAATATAATGATGGGTATTTTCTTAGCACTTGAAAAATCAAACGTATATAAGTATATGTACCTTAGCTCAATACCCAGCATCTTACTTAATGAAGAAAATCCAGATGCTTTTCTCTGAAGTCAGGAAAAAGAAAGGCTGCCCAATATCGCCACATTGTATTAAAGGCATCGATCAGTGCAATTAGACAAAGGAATGGATGAGAGACACAATTGGAAAGGATAAAGTAAAAGAATATATTGCAACTATAGGACACTTCAACCTTATAATAGTATACTTTCATTTCTCCCCTCCCAGCTAAAATATCAATGAAAATTTTACTAAAAATAGTTGGCAAATTTAAAAAATGAAAAGGAATGGAATCAATATAAGAATCTCAAAAAAATCATACATACAAAGATGTTACCAGAAATAATAGAGGACTCCATTTACAATAGAAAAATAAGTCAATGAAAAAATAAGTCAATGAAGAAGTGAAATTGGTAGGTATAAGTTTAAAAAGAAATTAAAGCAAAGTATCCGTTTTTCTAAGCCAAGGAGACAACATCATAAATATACCAATTTTCCTAAATTAATGTATAAATTTATTGCAACCCCTAGTTCATTTGGAAGAACAAACAAGCTAGAATAGACCGAAAACTTTTGAAAAAGAAAAGCAATGTTGATGGGCTAGTCTCATCAAATGTTAAACATACATAACGCTTTTATGATTTAAACCGTGTGGTATTGGTTCATGATACACAGCACCATTAGGCAGAATAGAAAATCCCAAAAATAGAAATTGTAAGTGGAAATTTAATATATGGTAAATGTGGCCTCTCAATTTATTAAGTTAAGATGGATTTTTTAAATAAATAGTTTTGGGATAACTGAAATCTTGGAAAAAGAAAAAGAATTTTCAATCATACCCCAGGATAAATCCCAAATACTCAGAGATTAAACCTTAAATAAATTATCATAAAAGTACTAAAAGAAAATGTGGGTGTATTTCTTTATTATCTTGAGTTGGGAAAATTTACTTAACTATATTTTAATAACCAGAAGCCATGAGAAAAAGGAAGGTTAAACTTGACTATAGATACAAAAAAATTCTTTTTCTTGGGAAAACCACCATGAGCAAATTATACATGTATATACAAATGACTGTACCTTGTGATTCCAGAACATTTCAAGTGTACCTTGTTTCAGAGAAGAAAGATTATTACTCCTATTACATGAAGAGCTTATAAAAATAAAGAAATCAATAGGCTGGTATAAAATGGGCGATATATATGAACAGACAGGTCTCAATAAAAGGAAATGCCAATAGCCTATAAACTCATTAAAAGATGCTTGACATTGCTCTTCATAAGAGAAATGCACAAAATTACTCTGACATACAATTTCTCATCTATCAGATACCAAATATCCCACAATTTGACAACATACTCTTTTGGAGTGGCTGAGAGGAAACAAGCACTTTCAAAGATTGCTGGTAAAAAATCTAAAATCATGCAACATTTATGGAAGGATATTTGTCAGTGTTTAGGATTACAGATGCATTTACACTTTTCCCAGTATTTACATTTCTAGGATTCTTCCCAAATGAGAAGATAGAACATACGAAAGAATACTTATGCAAGTCTATTCATCACATTCTCTAATACTATCAATAAGTTGGTTTTGACACATCTTACAGTGACTGAGACACCCAGTCTTTTAGAGACTCTGTAGTTTTAGGTATTAGCTTACTAATTGTTCTGACCTATGCATTTATCTCAAAAGATGCTTGAACTGCTATCTCCTTTTTTTTTTTTTTTTCATGTCTATGTCTATTCTGTCTCACTTCAAATTTATGAATTCTCTTGCTCCTACAGTAAGAAATATGCATGATTTTGATCATTACTCTGTATTGTTATTTATTCTTCAATTTTTTCTCCTACTCTTAATTGTTGCCACTACTGTTTGTTCTAACCATATGATTTATTTTTCTTTTATTCTCATTTTCATTTTCAAACATTCATTCATCATCCCACAAGGAACAAAGCCTGCTCCTTCTAGAAATGGAAATGGGTAAGTTGCCCTTTTTAATCTAATGTTTCCTAGAAAAGAATCATTTTTAAGACACATATAAAATTGGAGAATTTTTGCTCTAAGCCCACACAAGACACATTTCTATTAGAAACATTCAATATCACCCAGTATTTTTCCTTACCCTTACTTTCCTTTGTTGTAATTATTATAATAATCTCTCATTTTCTATGTAAAATAGAATCAAAGGAAGATTCAGCACCCTGAGGCTGAAACTCTTTCCCCCAACATGGCTGGATAAAAATTTGTTTTTAATATTTAACTTTAGCCTAATGTAATTTACATTTTTTAATATTGATATTACTTTAGAAATGTTTCTTTCATATTCAAAGCTCATTATTGCTAATTTTATATAATTTTTACCATTGCATAATTTGGAAAAACCTCAAGTTTCTTTCAAATAAAAACTGTAAGATTCCAGAACATTCCAAGTTTTCTTGGGCAGTGACTAAACTTAAATACTCTTTGGATTGACAATATTTGTTTGCAAGCACAGTCATGGTTTCTCCTCTACTGTAGATATCCTTCCATTACCCAAGATAGTACATGTTCATTTTATAATTCAACCTCTGGCCTATATCTTAGGTTCACAAAGGCAGTAAGTCAGCACAGTGAATGTGGGAGCAATCCTGGGCACCATTCCTACAAAGGGATAGCAAGCAATAACTTAACTATAAACAAAAATGGCTATGAAACATAAGTATACCCCACTAATCACAAACTTCTCATTATCTGAAACCCAAACATGCCATTCCACCACTACCTGGGAGAAGGGGGAGTGTAATAAATGGGAGTTGGTCTGGAAAAAGACAGTGGGTCTTAAATAATGCAGTTAAAATATTTCATTTTTGAAAATCTGTAAGACATTTGACCACATGAACACATTGCTAGGACTTCTCCCAAGGGAAGTAAAGGCAATTGAAATTGAAGCTTTTTTTTTAAACTTCACAGTAAACCACCTCTGAATAGAATATATAGTTTTAGAAGGACGAATAAGAACTTTTAATTTTATTTATTGAGGTTATGCTCATGAAAATTCTCCAGGAGATAAAGGAATATTATGCAATGAAATAATTCAATATTATGCCCAATTAAAACATTACATAAAGCCACAGGGTATGTTAGAAGCAAGACAGGGTGGTGGCATTGAAGAGAAGAAATGCAGCTAACAGAAGATTAGTAAACCCACTCTGGCTAGTCTAATAATCAAGAAGTTACAAGGGTTCAGACCTTGTCATTTGTTCAGCGTTAACACTAAAGCAGACCTTTTTACCTTCTTGCACTGTAAAATTGGGGAGAAGAAACAATCTCTAAATTTATGTACACTCATTTGACCCACAAAGCTTTGATTAGCTCACTCCACTATGAAATGTGAGAGTTTTAAATGTATGGAGTGTTTTGTTTTTTGGTGTGTTTTTTTTTTGTTTTTTGGGGGGTTTTTTGCACTTAAGACTTTCAAAAATCCATTCCAATAGCACTTTCTTGGAACACTTTTTTTAATGTTATAAAAAAGTGTAGTTTGAAATTGTTCAAAATGTGTCTGTGAAATCTGAATAATTTACAGTTCTCTCTTTTTCTCTAATCTAATGAAGTGAGCAAGTGGGCTGGGAATCATTTTCTATTTTAAATATCCTAATTGTAAATTGGTCTCAACTAAATCACCCAATAAATGAACATTTTAAGCTTATAGTATTACATTTTCCTGAATCAAAGCTCTGGGCAGAAACCCATAAAATATTATAAAATCTGATTAATATATATGAACTAAAAGTATTTCTGTAGCAAATGAAGCATGGCGCCGCGCTTTATTTTCAGGTATAAAACATTATTGTAGAGCTCTCCTTTAACTCCAGGTCTAAAGCTGCAACATCGTCATTTGAGGCACATACTGAATTAAAAACAAAACAAAACAAAAAATACCTAATCCATTAAAATAACAACAACCTTATTTTAGGGTTTTCTACTCATCGCTGAAATAGTTAAAATTCCCTATTACACTCACACTGCCCTTTTTATATGCCTTTTTATGGGCACAATCATTTCACAGCCCACTTGGTTTGACTTTGATCTGGAGACCTATAGCAGGTGGCATTTTATTCCTGGAAACATCTCCATCCCTAAACCTAATGAATAGCTCAGATTCCCAAGGGTTTAGAGCAAAATTATTTGAGACATGGAAGCTTGTGCCTTCAGCTCTGGCTATGTGACTTAGGAGAAGCTATTTCATCAAGTTGTGTCTCAATTGCCACAGCTTTTAGAAATCAAAATGTGAGTTTTGGAAGGAATAAAAATAAAATCCCAGGTTATATTCAGGTATCATAGCTGAATTTTGAAAGTCAGCAAATACCCTAAATGCAAACACTCTATATCTTCACTATATTTACACAGTCATATAGACTTCCTTCTTGAATTTTCTACATATACTTGATTGCTAACTCTCTTCCTTATCCCTGTTCCCTCCTGGATATACTGATATTAATTTTACCAACTTAGTAAATGCCCTCTATTTTTCCCATCCATATTTCCAGACTTGCATTTCTTTATTTTCCTTGTTGAATACTAGGTAAGCTTTAGGGAATAAATTCCTATAACAGGTCCCCACTTAAACCTCTTCTGTTGTTTTAGGGTACAGGCATATCTCAGATATTGCAGGTTTAGTTCCAGACCATTGCAATAACGCAAATAGCACAAGAAAATGAGTCACATGATTTTTTTTGTTTCCCAGTGCATATAAAAGATATGTTTATAATATACAATAATCTATTATGTGTGCAATAGCATTATGTCTAAAAAACCAATGTACATAATTTAAAATACTTTATTGTTAAAATGTGCTAGCCATCATCTGAGACTTCAGGAAGTTGTCTTTTTGCTGGTGGAGGTCCTGCCTCAATGTTGGTAGCTGCTGGGGCAATTTCTTAAAATTAGACAAAAATGAAGTTTACCATATCAATTGACTCTTTCTTTCATGACAGAATTTTCTGTAGCATGCAATGCTGTTTGATAGTATTTTGCCAATAGTAGAAATTCTTTCAAAAATCAGAGTCAATCCTCCCAAACCCTGCCACTGCTTTACCGACTATGTGTAAATATCCTAAATCCTTTGTTCTCATTTTAACAATGTTCATAGAATTTTCACCAGGAATAGATTCCATCTCAAGAATCTGCTTTCGTTGCTTGTGAGAAGCAATATTTATCCATTCAAGTTGTATCATGCAATTGCAGTAATTCAGTCACATCTCCAGGTTCCACTTCAAATTCCAACTCTTTTGCTATTTCCTTGACATCTGCAGTTACTTCCTCCACTGAAGTCTTGAACCCCTCAAAGTCATCCAAAAGGATTGGGAATCAACTTCTTCCAAACTCCTGAAAATGTTGTTATTTTGACCTCCTCCCATGAGTCATGGGTGTTTTAACAGCGTCTAGAATGGTGAATTCTTTCCAGAAGGTCTTCAATTTACTTTGTCCATATCCATCAGAGGAATCACTATCTATGGCAGCTATAGCTTACCAAACATATTTCTTAAATAATAAGACCTGTAAGTCAAAATTACTCCTTGATCCATGGGCTACAGAATGGATGCTGTGTTAGCAGACATGAAAAAAACATTAATCTTGTACATCTCCATTGGAGCTCATGGGTGACCAGGCACATTGTCAATGAGCAGTATTATTTTGAAAGGAATATTTTTTTCTCAACAGTGGATCTAAAATATTCAGTAAACCATACTGTAAACAGATGTACTGTCATCCAGGCTTTGTTGTTTCATTTACAGAGCACAGACAGAGTAGATTTAGCATAATTCTTAAGGGTCCTAGGATTTTGGGGATGGTAAATGAATATTGCCTTCAACTTAAAGTCACCAGCTGCATTAGTCCCTAATAAGAGGGTCAATCTGTCCTTTGAAGTTTTGAGGTAAGGTATTGACTTCTCTCTAACTAGAAAAGTCCTATATGACATCTTCTTCCAATTAGGCTGTTTCATCTACTTTGAAAACACCTTCATTGATTAGCTTAGCTAGATTTTCTGGGTAACTTGCTAGAGCTTCTACATCTTGCACTTTTATGTTATGGAAAGAGCTTGTTTCCTTAAACCTTATGAACCAACCTCTGCTAACTTCAGACTTTTCTTTTTCAGCTTCTTCATGTCTCTCAGCCTTCACAGAGTTGAAGAGAGTCAGAGCTTGCCCTGGATTAGCCTTTGGCTTAAGGAAATGTTGTGCCTGGTTTGATCTGCTATCCTGACAATTAAATTTTTCTCCATATTTGCAATAAATCCGTTTCACTTTCACTGAAGTGGCACTTTTAATTTCCTTCAAGAAGTTTTCCTGTGCATTCACAACTTTGCTAACTGTTTGGCACAAGAGGCCTAGCTTTTGGCTTCTCTCAGCTTTCGACATGCCTTCCTCACTAAGCTTAACCATCTAGCTTCTAATTTAAACTGTGAGATGTGTGATTTTTCCTTTCACTTGAACACTTAGAGGCCATTGTGGGGTTATTGAATTATGCCTGATTTAAATATTGTATCTCAGGGAGTAGGGAGGCCTGAGCAGAGGGAAAGAGATGGGGGGAAGGGCTAGTCAGTGGCGTAGTCAGAATTCACAAATTTATCTATTAAGTTTGCCATCATATATGGGCACAGTTTGTGGTGCCTACAAACAATGGCAATAATAACATCAAAGATCATAGATCACTATAACAGATATAATAATAATTAAAAAGTTTGAAATATTGAGAGAATTACCAAAATTTTATACAAAAACACAAAGCGAGAAATTGCTGTTAGAAAAATGACACCGATAGATTGCTCAACACAGGGTTGCCACAAATCTTCAATTGTAAAATACACAGTATCTGCAAAGCACAGTAAAATGAGATATTCCTGTATTAACAATGTCTTGTTAAAATGCTACCTACAAGGTATTTTCATAAAATCCCTGTCTAGAAATAATTTTCATACTCTATTCTGGGCTAAGATACAGGTTGCTTATCTGTACTTTCCCATTATGGGAAATACAGAATCATTATCTTTATATGTGTCAGTGGGTACTCTAAAAATCTCTACTTAACTTGGCCCTCATGGTATAAAAGGTCTGTCAAACCCTTCCCAACCCCGACCCCTGCCTTAGGCAATTTGAACAAATTGTAAGAGTACTATGAATTTTCAAGTTAGTGGCTTAAAGGCAGTCAATAAAGTCTACACGGCAAACAATCTGTAAAAATGCATCAGTAGTTTGTGTCATGGAACTAAGAATTTGAAATCACAAATAAATATGACCTTACCATGTGCAGGACATAAGCCAGTTTTACAGGCTTTCAATCTATATATCTGACATCACTCTTATGCTTCACAATGAGCGTTAGAATTCTGTTATTTCCCGCCTTCCCTTTCTGAAGTGCTCTGAATCCATACAATGTTCATTGAATCTTTCCATCTAGTGGAACTATCTGAAACTCAATTTTTTTGGTGATATCTTTAGGAAAGAAAATATTCTACTCTCCCCTTAACCAATTCAGGAACTACATCATCCTTTCATTTGAAGGTGTCCCCTTAAGGGCATGAACAATCTCTTATATTTCCTTGGTGTCTTCCCAGACTCTAATTGTGAGTGTAGTGTTCAGTCAAAACACAAATACTCAATGAAGTAAATCTAGCTTCTGTGGCATTACACTATTGCTATAATCTCAGTGCTCATATCTTACGGTGGCTGAAGGCCATCTCTGCAACAGAGAAAAATCAGCTGAAAAATTAAATAATTATTTACATTTTAAATATGTGCTTTTAACATGGAATGTGAGAGAAATCATACATGGATTCAGAATTTTTCTTTAAAAGATTAATAAAAATATTTCATCAATTTTCCCATAGCCATACATAAACCCACACAGGTTTACAAGTTCATCAAAGGGAACTACAGTAGGAAGAACATGCACAATAACTTATATTTTCATGATGTTTTGTACAAAAGTTAGTTATATAGCACAAGTGCATCTTATCTATAAGGACCCTATTTTATATTTTATTTTTATAATGTTGTTGAATGTCTGCTTGATAAAGTAATGCATTAGGATATGAATCACAAAGGAAGGTAGTTAATATAATACTCTGGAAAACTTTGGGTCTAAGTGTCTTGACAGTCAAGTACTCTTGACTGGTATTGAAAAACTTTTTCACCTGTGGAAAACAGTGTTTTTCTGTGGTGAAACAGTTCAATTGAAATTTTTCATCAGCTAGCCTTATTACATACAATTTTCCACATGTGTGCTCTTCCCTAGTCCTGCCATTACCCCTTTCTTTATTTGCCCAGCTTATCAATACAAAGAAATTTCTTAATTCAAATACAGCAGTAATCACTGACATAATTATTATCTCCTCATGGCATCACATATTGTTGCAGTTTAATTAATTTATTGAAAATGTGTTGAAAATCACAACATCATTAATAAACACCATTAAATTTGTACTATCCCATACCATGTGGTTTGCGTGAGGCTTGATTTCTCAAAGGCCTATTTGATTCAGGGAAGATTTCTCCCTTAGCTCACTGAACACTTAGTATATGCCCTTGCCTCTGTCTTATAATTCTAGCACATAAAATACAATTATAGATAAATTCCTCTTGAGGCTAATTTTTCTTTGTCCCTCCAAAGTACATTTTCTTCATGCATTAAATCACATCCCAAACATCCCACAACATTTGTTGCAGCTTGGATTCATGTTCCCTCTGTGCCACAGCAGTCAATTTATATTCTCACTCCAATACTTCTGAGTTGCAGCCAATTCTTCTGGCATATTTGTAATTGCAATCACATTTTTTCATAAAAGAGGTTCTTGATATCCTAACTGGTAGTCAATGAAACTTAATTTATTTAAGATAAAAATCTGAGTGAAATAAATTATTTGGAAACAAAATAAATTGTGGACTATTTTTGAATTCTAAACTTATACTTTAACAAATGTATCCCCTCCCCTACATGTTGCCACTATCGTTTCTGAGGCTTTTGGCTAGAATGTTGTGTTGATTGTCATCTAATCCCCTATAATAACTATTTTATCTCTCTTGCTATAAGCCATCTGGCCTTTGAATTTTTAGTTATCACCCCATATTATGAGCCTCACTAGATACTCCCAGATGACACTTTACTCTGTTTTTAGTGTGTTTGTTTTTCTCTCAGTTAAATAATTATGTTAACAGGAACAGGTGGATGAAAGTCTATGAATTTTATCTTTTGTATTAAAATTCTGTTGAAATCTTCTGCATTTATAATAGTTATTTAACAAATTTCAAAAATCTGGTAGCTTTAATTTCTAAACGTTATTACCTTTTTAAAAGTTTTCTAAGCCTTCCCTCCCTCTTTCTTTGCCTTTCTCCCCTTCTTTCTTCCTTCTGCCAATAAATATTTGTTGGACACTTATTTTGTACCAATAATAAGTGTCTAAAAGGGCTAAGTGTCTTAGTTCCAGTTATAGCTAGAACTAAGACAAACACCCTCATTAACCTTACAAACTATTGTGATGTGTTGGCATGTATATTTTTTTTAAGTTTTGAGGTCTAAATTTGCAACACTTTTATTATTTCTCTATAAATCCATTGCATTTGTTAAAATAAAACCAAATGTATGATGATGGATTGAAATCCAGATCAGATCCTGTCAGAATCCTACTTTTTATTTACTCCTGATATTTTCAGATCTAAATTATTTAGGGGAAAACCACATGCATTGATGGATTTCTCCATGCTGATGTTTAAAGAGGGATATCTAAGTACTTGTGATAAGAACAGATTTGCATGCATAAGAAGACCCAAAAGTACTACAATGGTTGCCTCTATCTCTCTTATGAAAGGAATTCTACTGGACCCTAAATACCTAAGAAATCCAAGTTTACCACATACATCAGTCATGAAAGTGAGTGGGGTAAGGTTACATCTGTGCACTTACAGAAAGAGGCAAATTTTCCTTCACATAAAAATGGTATCTGTTGGCCCAGCCTTGGTCTGCAGACCATATATTTGCCAAGTAGGGGACACCTTACTTATTTGCTCAAATGTAATCTCTGGACTAATGGTACCCATGGTTACATCATTGAAAAATTTTCTGCCTTCCTCCAAGCAGTAAATTAGCCTTAACTGGCATCTCCTGGTTGTCTTTACAACAGTGCAAGTGGAACGACTATTTGTTTCCCAATTCTCTGCAAAGTCTGAAAGAGAGAAAGAAGGCATGTGCTCAACCTATTGTGGTTTGTTCTGACAGTCCAAGCAGCCAGCTTTTGACCAGAGTTCCATAAGAATAGTCAGAAATATCAGTGATATCCATGATATGAATGACCTCCAGAATAAAACCCCCCCTCCAGTTTCTTGGTGGCAGTAGAACCTAACTGAGATGAAAACATGGCTCTGAAAGCCTAGATAAGTTGCTGGAATATTTTTTAAAATATTTTTTTATTAGAGAAGTTGTGAGCTTACAAAACAATCTGGAATATTTTGAACCAACCTGAGCCAGTATGAGATTTGCGCACATCTCTGATTTTCAATCCAGTTTTGAATTGCTATTCAACACCACAGAAGTAGTGACATACAGTGGAAAGCATCTTTAATTGGTTCAAAGGTCCAAAGTTCCATTAGTTCTGAATAAAGAATATTTGTAGAGATTTTTACGATCTTTCATCTCCCCATGACTGCTTTTCCTAATCAAAACTAGCAAGGTAAGAGTCTTTCTCTTTTATTGTGTGAAATACAATTCTAATCTTTGGAGGCAAGCAGAAGAAAATTATCCTTTTCACTAGCATCAGCTGTTTAAATTTCAAAGATTATACAAAAAGACATGTCCTTGTTCAGTTTACAGCATTATAATCCTTTCCAGTAACTGCCTTGAATATTATATCACAACTTAATAAAAAAAGGCAGAGATGTGGAGTGGGCTCAGGTTGCCCAGTTTACAAGATAGGGAAAAGCAATGCTGGCTAGCAGGACGTGTCTAAAAATGGGGGAGAAGATGAATAGCTGAATTAAGCCACCATATGCCCAGTCAATTAAGTAAAGTCATGGCACATTAGAAAATACTTATCTGGTTTAAATAGAATATGTCTTATCTGAGCATTCAAAGAACTGAAAATAGAAATTAAATCATACTTTGCTCATTATTCACTGACAGGCAAAATACTTTACAAGTACGGTATGAAAAGTGGTATTTCAATAAAAGCAGTTGAATTGAATTTCACAATTACTTTGGAAAATTCCTCCTTACATCAAGGCCTTGTGGATAACCTTACAAAGTTACATACATATATACATACATACTTACTAGTGTTATTAGTAAATGGAAGTATACTTCCCTTGCTGAAGTAAAACTCATCAGAAGGAACTTGGGATCTTTGAAAAAATTATGGTGAAATGAAGAATACCCTCTGCAATAGTCTGCATTTGTTACTGAAATTATATTTTTTAAGGGAAACATGGTTCAGGGGTTATTTTTTGTCTGGAAAACTCTGTAGATCTCCTTTTCTTTCAAACAACATTTTTATGAGAAAAATAATATTTAAAGGTTAAACAATGTTTAAGTTATTTCATCCTATGGAATTCTGTGGGAATAATTCCATAAACCATAGGGTAATGACATATAATATTACATTTTGTCTTTAAAGTCTGTAAGATTCTATTTTACTCTCAATTTTCTTGATTTCAATTATATAGTGCTTTTTAAAATAATAATTACTGAATATTTACTATGCTAGGCATTGTGCTAAGGAATTTATAATATTGCTTTACCTAGTCCTCATATCAACCCGGTCAGATACTATGATTATCCTTACTTGAAAGATGGTGAAATAATCTGAAATAATTAAGTAACCCAACCCAAAGCCACAAAACTTGTTCTCCATACCTTATTAATTGCTGAACACATGCTATTAAAATTTACTATATGCAACTTCCACATAATTTTCATTCATTCTCAAAATGTTCTGTTAAAATTGGACAGCCACCTACATCACTGAGATTTTGTTTATATGACACACAGCCAGATCCATTACAAGGTCCCCTCATGACTGATGCCTGATCTGTGGAACTGAATTACAATGAGATTTACTTAGTTCATTTATTTAGGAATGAGAAGCAAAGGACTTGCTATATGTTTATTCCAGGAGCAGAGAATGAAGAGCAAACATCCTAGTAGTGTATCGGCCCAATGATCCCCACAGTCAACTGTGCAGTCAGCACTGCATGGCCACAGTGGCCAGTGTTTAGGAAGGGAGAATGGGACTGGAGGGATCTACTTTGAGATCATATTCTTAGAACTAGTTAATATAGTCAATCCAACTCTCCTCTCCTGGATTACCCTCTATCACACTTGATTCAGCACAATATGGACATCCTATGACAGACTAGCTAGAGGGAAAATCTAAACTAATAAAAGGAAAGCTCAATAATCCAAAATGTTAACATAAGGAAAATTATCAAATCATAAATTTTCATGTTTTTTTTTAAATGGCATTTGTCTCAAATAAATTTTCTTATGTTTCATCTTTATGTGACACTGTGAAATACCATAATTCTAATATTTCATTATATTGCAAGAACTAGTTTTGAAACAGGCTCAATTAGTCAGGATGGAGGCTCAAAGAATTATAAGCCATTCTTGTGGTATAAATAAGGTTCATATTCATTTTTAACATGAGTGACAGATGTTTACTGTTTGAAATATAAGCCTTATCTTTGGAGACAGGAAGAAGGCAATTATCCTTTTCTTGAGCAGTTATATTTCTGTTAAATGTTTATGTGAGTCGTTCATTATACATTATCTTTTCTTCCAAGTTTAAGACAAACTGTATTTGACAGTTGTTATTAATCTCCCTCAAACTTCATTAAAACTACATAATCCTAATGGAGAAGCATATTCGCTTGCCTTTGCTGACCACCTAAGAAATGTAATTCTCTGTATAGGTTCACAAGAGTGAAACGTTACTTTCAGGTTCATGATGTATCTTGCCTAGACATTCACCATTCACAAGTACACAGGGTCAGAAGAAAATAAAAACTTGCCTCTAGGGTTGTTTATATTAGATAAGATTGAATGATAACAATAAGGAAGTTTCAGAAATTTATTAAACATAATCCATGGGAAGACTTCCGTGACTCAATGCAGAATAAAATTCCAGAGAAATGTACATTGTTTTGTCAAATATTTAGATTTATATGTCAATTTTAAAAACAGTTAACCCAGTTTTCCAATTAAATTGTTAACACAATTGGATTTAAGCACACCTTAGTGGAATATTTAAAATTAGAGTTAAAGTAATAGTAAAGAAATAATAGATGTTTCTGTTTTTTGTTAAATTATGGAAATTATGTTCACTGCTGAAAAAGAAGAAATTCTGCAAAAATATCCCTACAAATGAAGTACCTTAAATGCTGAACTCAAATCACTCGTTTCTCCAGTCTGTCAATCTTAAAATATTGCAGAGTTGAGCTCCTAGACGCCAACTGGCAGCCCAATTTAAAGAAGCAGCAGCCTAGAGAACTGCACAAAAGAGCTTATAGGTTATCTCCATGCTGCATGTTCTGCAGTTGTCTGCTTCACATGAGTAATCACAAAGGATACTATGCAAAGAACGAGTTACTTGGGAACCTAGGCAAACTCTTATGGCATTGTGGTGCTAACTTTATTTTTAACCCTATTTGTTACAATTTTTTAATATGTTGAATGTGCTTTCAGACTGCATAATGAACTCATATGAGGATTCCCTGAATATATTCATATCCTTCAATTAGATGAACAATTGAAAAATTTATTCCTCTAAGAATGGATTTGATAGAAAATTTTACTTGGCCTTTCATCAAAAACACTATTGCATTTTCCAAGCAATTGTTTGAAGCAATCATTTAAATAGATTGGTTTTATATAAGCTTCTCATTTTTAGTTGCTCAAGGGAAGTATGGCTACAGTATCCCCCTGGTTTGAAATGAACAGGAGCACAGGAATATAAAAGTAATTTAACTTTAAATAAACCTACTACTCAGCAATGCTCAGCAGACAAAAATGAATACATTTTTTTAAGAAGCTTTGAATACTTTATCACAGCCTTTGTTCTTTTTAATATATTTCACAGGCATTGCAGGTACTATAATTCCAAATGATTTCCACTTAAAGTTCTCACCAGATGTAGTTTTCACTTTAGCTGAAAGCCTAAGAAGAGGTCAAGATGATTGCGATTATCACCACTCTAAAACACAGAATAAGAAAGCCCATAGATGTGTAGTCTACAAGCATGCAAGCTGTGTAATAATGTAGAATTAACTATATGCCGAAAAATTCAAGTATTTAGGGCTAATAATTAGGTTTCTTAGAGAACCATGTATTTTTGTTGTTGTTGTCGTAGTTTAAATTTCTCTCTCTCTTGGTTCTCTAGTTGCTGATTTTGAGATATCTAGACATCGGCATGTTCAACAAAGAAAAAGAAAAAAGATGTCAATATTGCTGTAGCCTTGGAAATCTGATAACTTCTAAATTAGAAGTAATGGTCAAAACTATATCTTTGACACATCTGTGGTTGCAAGTCAGAGTTAATCAGGAAGCACCATTCATTTGTTCACATTGTGGGTCAGTGTTGATTAGTGGTTAGGGGTGAGAACACTTACAAGTTCAAATCATAGCTCTACCTTGAACTTAGTAAAGTGCTAACTTTTCCTGTCTATACTTCAGTTCATCATCTTAAAAATGGGAACAATAATAGAATCCCCCACTTAAGATTCATAAGAGGATTAAATGAGAATCAATTTAGGCAGTACTCAATTGGGACATTACCCAGAGAAAAACCCTCAAAAACGATTAGTTTAAATTCTCTAACCCTTACTTTGTACTTACTCTATGAAAACACTGTGCTAGAAGCTGGGAATACAACAATGTAGGGCACAACCCTGCACCCACCTAATAAACATGGCCTAGTCAAGGAAACAGAAACAAATCGTTATAACATAACAGAAGGTTAGTGATGAAAATATGCAAAGGGCTTTATAAAGGCCCTTCACAAAGGCAGAGAACGATAGGAAGGATTACAGAAGAAAGTGTCATCTAGATAATAAATAATTTCTGAAATTTTCAAATGATTTTTATTAATTGGCTCCTTTATTGCTACTGGAAGACTTGGTCCAATTTTCCAAACTCTTTCCTATGCCTTACACTCCCACTTATCTATATTAGCAAATAGCTGGAAGGGTATAATGTGCCACAGAGTGATACAAGGAAAAGAATATGGTAAATAGACAGAAAATTGGTCTTGGATAATAGCTTGCATCCCTCTTTGATATTATGTCCATGGAGCCTTAATAACGATAGGCTCTCCTAGGCTTAAAACAGGTAAATGTCCCAGCTAAAAGTTACAGAACTCTATAAAACATTTTCTGATATAACTTTCTAATAAATGTAGGGAAAAATTCCTTTGAAAGACATGTAATTTCTATTATATACCAAAAAATCTGAAAGACAAGGAAAGGCTTTGAAGTAAAGACCTAAGAAAAATAATTATTTTAAGTATAGGAGAAAACCATGAAGATACAAATAGCCTGATTCTAAGAGACCCAAGAAGTGCAATCCATTCAGTAGATGTAACTGAATTTCTTGCAATACCTAAACCAATAAAATTATCAATCAAGAACACTAAGTAATCATAATTGTAATACTTGCATTAAGATTAAGCTTAGACAAATTAACTACATCAATAAAGGAAATCAGGGACAAGTGAGAATTATATTAAACTTCCCCGCCATGTTGGAACAAGTACTCTCTCTTGGCAAATTCTTAGGGTTAAGGCATAGGGATGAAATTTCAGGAAGGAATTGATGACACCATTGCAGTAAAAGAAGAGGAGGACATAGAAAATGTAGGGTGACTAAGCCCTTCCTTATCTTGGTCTTCTAATTTAGATTCAGCACAAAACTCAGTCTTTTGACAGTCAGGAAGTTTGATTTGCTATGCTACATTTACATCTCTTTTAGATAGAGAAGAATTGTCAAGCCTCAGCCAATACCTCAAAATAACACTATGGTTTCTAAGTCTAAATCTATTCTCTATATAGAACATCCATAAAGCCTAGTATGACATTTATTTTCACTTTACAAACAGCCTTTCTAAAATATATTTAAATAGCATTCTGCTTCAAGACACTGACTGAGGAACTTTTGAGATTCTATGAATTATTCTTCACTAGTCAAACATATAGAGCAATGAAGGAAGATGAAAATAAATATCAAGGAAAATTTCATAGACTTTCAAAATCAATATGGGAAATGGGTGATGAAAAGATATGTGTAACATGAAGGACCTAAAAATTATTGTCAATCTGCCTTGAAGAAAGCAAATTGAACACTTTTATTATTGACAATAAAAGAATAACTACCAGTATTCGAATTCAGTCTTTCCACTGAATAACTAAACCAAAATCCTACTTATAGCCCATATGCTCTTAAGAAATACGTCGCTTGAAATAACATTATTTATGTTCTTAGAAACTTTTGAAAGAAAGATTTTTATATGAGAACCAAAATATGGCATGTTTCTTAAATGCAGGTTGGAGAAGGATGGAAGGCTTTGGCACATGTAGGCTGAAGATTAAAAATGAAACAGCCACATTTGCTTCCAGTGGTGATGGGCAACGGTTTGAGGGAACAACAAAAGGGTCAGCAGGCAACTATTGTTCAAACAAGCCTTTTCTACAATTGGTGAAGGGAAGAAAGGGGCTACGATTTGGATAAGTCCCAGATATAGAGCACAGTAAGAAGGGAAGCATCAACCGTTTCTCTTCCAATTTCAAATATCAGGGATCATGGCTCAAGATGGCTCTCTAGGTGAATTCACCAATGATCAGACCCATAGGCTCAGAAAGCAGGTTTTCTTGGTATTGTGATAGGAGTTTGCCCACAAATTGTGCAAGTTAACGGGGACTGATTTATGAAAAACAGAACACCTGGCAAAGAACATAACTAGGCAATTCATAAGAAAGAAATAAAAATGGCAAACATATGAAAATATATTCAGCTTCACAAGTCATCAAAAACTAAGACTTACCATTGTTAGTGTGCAGAAATTTAGAAAAGAATAAAACTTGATAGTGAAATCAAACTGTTTGTAAAGCCTATTGCGAAATCAGCATTCTCATGCATTCTTCTGGCGAACATAAATTGAAGAAAATATTCTGTAAGGCAATTTGACAAAATGTGTCAAAACCCTTCAATGAGTATTTTGTTTTTTGTTTTATTTACTCAGGGATTCCACACCCAGGAAATTATGTTTTTAATTAAAATAAGCTGCCTGATGCCGTGCTAGGAGGGCTACCAGTGTGATGGGTATTTGTACTCAGAGGCACTGACTCTGAGCACTACCCTTCCATCAACCACCCCCCACCAGCCCTCTGTTTGGAAATAGAATTTGTGAAGGTAAGGTCTGCCATGGAAACATAAAGAAAGGAGATCCACTACCCGAGGTCTTTACCTAAAGAAGGGCAAAGCTAAACATTATGGCTATATCTAAAATACCTATCAAGGTAAGACAGTCTCAGGAAAACTTATCTCACAGACCTTTCTTAATATCATTTTATACTCTTTGTTCTGGTGGCATGTTAGCCAAATTTCTGATAATATAGTTCTCTATGCATGTTGTTGTTGTTTTATGCCTTTCAGATTTTATTACAATATACAGGAAGGCTTCCAAGGAACCTCCTCCAAGAATTTTCCCTACATGTGTATTTGCACACATAAAAAATTATGCATATATAGGTTATCCCTTACATAATGATTAATAAAGCGACCCTTATTTCCATAAATAAATTATGATACATCCTAAATGGAACAGAATCAGTTACAAAGAGAATGAAGAAGTTCTTTGTGAAAGCTGGAATTATTGATCAGCAAATATTTTCTCCCTTTTCTCTTCTTTAGAGGCAGAATATATCTCCCATCTCACTGATGTCAGGTTTAGGTCTTTGAATTGCTTTGACCATTGGGATATAAGCAGATAATGACTAGAGGGACAAAAAAACCTCCTACAAATGTAAGAAAACATGTTATAAGAGTCATAATATTGAAGATCCATGGAGAAAAGAATTATATTTAATAAATAGTACTAGGACAACTGTTAAGCATATAGAGAAGGAGATAAAATTGGATTCTTATGTCATGCACCAAAATCAGTTCCATGTGGATTAAACATTTAAATATGAAAGACAAACTTTTAAACTTTCATAAGAAAATATAAAGAAATATTCTCTATGACCTCAGAAAAGGGAAATATTTCTTGAATAAGACACAAATTATATTAATCATAAAGTAAATCTCAACAAGTAATACTACATAAATATTGAGAGGTACTGTTCATCAAAAGACACAATAAAAAAAAATAAAGTAACCCCAAAACTTAGCAGAAGATATTTGGCCCACCTATATCTGATGAAAGATTAATGTTCAGAATATATTTTTTTAAAAATCAAAACTTCCTAAAAGTCAATAAGAAGAAGGCAAACAGCCAAATGCAAAAAGGGACAGAAGACATAAATGGGTAATCACAGGAGAAAAATCATAAATGGTCAATAAATATGTGAAAAGTTGTTCAGCATATTTGTTAATCCGGGTCATACAAATTGAAAAAAAATCAACATATATATATTTTTTTATTTTAAAAGATGCTTAGATTACATAAATGTTATACAAAAATTACAGGGATTCCCATGTTCTCCACCTCCCACACCTCCCATAACATCCCACATAAACATCTTTCATTAGTGTGGCTCATCACCTACAAAGGATATATACATCCTGGGGCTTTGCCACTAAGCACGGACCATAGTTCACATTGTAGATCACACTCTCTCCCACACAGATCTGCATGTTATACGCTGATGTAAAATGGCCTATATCTGTCGTTGTAGTGTCACTCAGGATAATTCCCAGGTCCTGAAAAAGCACCTGTATTACAACTGCTTTTCCCTTCCCTGCCCCAAAAGCATCCAGTAGCCACAGACTCCACCTCACTCTTGTAATTTCTTCCATTGCTTGAATCACAATATGTCTACAACAGAATACCATTAAGTCCACTCTAGTCCATAGCTCTTCCCCCAATCATGAGGAGTTTGGGATGCTCGAAAATCAGTAGCATTTCTGTATACCAATAATGAGCAATCTGAGGAGTAAATCAAGAAAAAAATACCATTTACAATAGTAACTAAAAGAATCAAATACCTAGGAATAAATTTAACTAAAGATTTAAAGGACTTATATACAGAAAACTACACAACACTGTTAAAGGAAATCAAAGAAGACTTAAATAAATGGAAGAATATTCCCTGTTCATGGATAGGAAGACTAAACATCATCAAGATGTCTATCCTACCCAAACTAATCTACAGATTCAATGCAATCCCAATAAAAATCAATACTGTATTTTTTAAGGAACTGGAAAAACTAACTACAAAATATACTTGGAAAGGTAAGAGGCCCCGAATTGCCAAAGACATATTGAAAAAGATAAATGAAGTTGGAGGTATCACATTACCTGACTTTAAAACATACTACAAAGCTACAGGGCTCAAAACTGCATGGTATTGGCACAAAGATAGACATACTGACCAATGGAACCGAATTGAGAGTTCTGATATAGATCGTCACATATACAGTCATCTGATATTCGACAAGTCCGCCAAGCCCAGTCAGTTGGGAGAGAATGGCCTCTTTAACAAGTGGTGCTTGGAGAACTGGATATCCATATCCAAAAGAATGAGAGAGGAATACCATCTCACACTTAATAAAAAAATCAACTCAAGATGGATCAAAGATCTAAATATAAGAGCCAAAACCATAAAGACCTTGGAAGATAATGTAGGGAAGCATCTACAGGACATTGTAATAGGAAATGGTTTCATGAACTTCACACCCAAAGCATGAGCAGCAAGAGAAAAAATAGATAAATGGGATCTCATCAAAATTAAAAACTTCTGCACCTCAAAGGACGTTATTAAGAAAATAAAAAGGCAGCCTACCCAATGGGAGAAAATATTTGGCAACCATATATCTGATAGGAGCCTAATATCCTGCATATATAAAGAAATCCTACACCTGGAAAATAAAAAGACAAACAACCCATTTAAAAAATGGGCAAGTGATCTGAACAGACACTTCTCCAAGGAAGAAATACAAATGGCTAAAAAGCACATGAAAAAATGCTTGACATCACTAGCTATTAGGGAATTGCAAATCAAAACTACAATGAGATACCAACTTGCACCCATCAGAATGGCAGCTATTTAAAAAACAGCAGACTGTAAGTGTTGGAGAGGATGTGGAGGAATAGGAACCCTCATCCACTGCTGGTGGGATTGTGGAATGGTCCAGCCACTGTGGAGGACAGTTTGGCAGTTCCTCAGAAAACTAACAATAGATCTTCAGTATGATCCAGCGATTCCACTGCTGGGTATATACCCAGAAGAATTTAAAGCAAAGACGCGAACAGATATATGCACACCAATGTTCATAGTGGCAATGTTCACAATTGCCAAAAGTTGTAATTAGCCCAGGTGCCCATCAACAGATGAATGGATAAACAAAATGTGGTACATACATACAATGGAATATTACTCAGCTGTAAGAAGGAATAAAATGCTAACACACAGAATAACATTACCATCCCAATCTCAACATATTATTTTAACCAGTATATCAGCAAATTTAAAAAGCAAGAAAAAGTCAAAAATTGGTGAAGATTAGAATTAACACAAACATTCATAGAGTATATGAATATGCTTATATCCAACAACTCATCAACATCCTCCTTTGGGTATATACCTTAGTAAAAGTCTTTACTAAAGAACCAGGAGACACATTCAAGAATTTTCATAGTAGATTGCCTGTAATTACAAACAACAGCACAAAAATAGAAACAATACAAATGTCCATCAAGAGAAGAATGCTTATATAAATTGTGGCATAGTCACACAATCTAAAAGCAATAAAAATATTGAGTTCCAACTATATAAATAACATGGATGAATGAAAAATAATGTTAATGAAAGATAACTATTATCTATATTACCTGTCATGTTTTATTAACTATTTCAGATAATTCAGTATCATATATTCATATATTTTGTACCAAATAAATGTTCTGCATTAAACTTCTTTAAGAAGAAAGTAATGGTATTAATATGTCCGTTCTATTTCTCTTGTAAACATATCTAAATATAAAGTTTTAATAATTACTCTTTTTCTTGTCAAAAAAAATCTTAAAATCTTTTGTTTACTACTTAAACATATACGTGAATCTATGTGCAAAATAACTTCATATTGGGATATTGAAAAACTTCCCCAAATATTTGCAATGAGAAGGATAATTCAGCACTGAAAATCAGGCAGTGGCTACACCTGTTGCTTTCATTCTTTAATGAGATTTACTTTAAACAATTATGGATTGTGCATAATCCGTAATGTTTCATTTCTGAAACCATAAAATTCATCAAAAATCCTAAACTTAGCTGAACAAAGTTGGTGAGAGACTTTATAATAATCCTGAACCCTTCAAAGAATCATAAATAAAACAAAAATAGGGCAATAAATTTTATTTACATGTTAAATATTAGCCAGTGTAACAGATAAACCCTCAAATATCAGTGACAGTACAATAGAAGTTTATTTCTCATTCCCTTGAAGCTCAATCAGGGGTGTCAGTCAGGAATCTAGGCTGACAGAGGCTATGTCATCTACAGCATGTGACTTCTATGGTCATATGAAAGTGGGTTACATAACCTCTGTCCACATCCTATTGGCCAGACCTTAATCACAAGTCACTACAAGACAGATAGATGATAGAGATAGGTGATGATATAGATAGATGATAGATAGATATATAAAGGAAAGAGAGATGATAGATGATTAGATACATAGATAGAGATATGATGGATAGTGGATAGGCAGGTAGATAGATAGATGATGGATAGACAGATGATGATGATGATGATGATGATGATGATGATGATGATAGAGAGAGAGAGAGAGTTGGGGATTGAATCATGTTCTTCACAAAAGGCATGTTCATTCAAGTCCCAACCACTGGTCCAATGGATGCACACCCATTTAAAAATAGGACCTTTGAAGAAGTTATTGGTTAACATGTGCCCAAACTGAATGAGAGAGAGAACCTTAATCTTATTTGGCTGAAGTCCTAATAAACAAAAGAAATAGGATACAGAAAGAGAAGCCACAGAGTACAGACAGAAGCTGGAAGCCAAATGAACCTAGAAGAGAAAAATACACTGGCATGTGAATTGCCATATAATGGAAAGGCCAAGGCCATTTGCTAAATGCATCACAATAAATCAATATATCAGAAATATTTTGGATTTTATAAAGGCAATTTATTAGGTTAAAAGCTTACAATTTTGTGGCCATGAAAATGTCCAGATCAAGACATTATAAAGAGATGCTTGTCTCACCAAGTTGCAGCTGTAGGTAACCAGGCACATGGTGGCATCATCTAAAGATGCCTTCTCTGGAAATAAACAAAATTGATAAACCCTTTGCTAGATTAATAAAGAAAAAAAGAGAGAAGATGTAAATAAGTGAAAGCAGAAATGAGAAGGGTGACATTACTACTTTTTTTTTTTTTTTTTTTTTTTCCCCGCACCCAACTTGTTTCCCCGACATTACTACTGACTCAGCAGAAATAAAAAAGATCATAAGAGGATACTATGAACAACTGTATACCAACAAACTAGACAACATTGATGAAATGGACAATTTCTGGAAACACACAAACAAACCACACCAACCCTAGAAGAAATAGAAAACGTCAACAAACCAATCATAAGTAAAGAAATTGAAATAGTCATAAAAAACCTCCCAAAAAATGAAAAGTCCAGGACCAGATGGCTTCACAGGTGAATTCTACCAACCATTAAAAGAAGATCAAGGGGAGCAGATGTGGCTCAAGAGGTTGAATGCCTGCTTCCCACATGAAAGGTCCCAGGTTCAGTTCCTGGTGCCTCTTAAAACCAAACCAAAACAAAACAAAACAAAAAAACAGACAACAAGCAATCAAACAAAAAAACCAACTTGGGGAAGCTGATGTGGCTCAGTGGTTGAGCACTGCCTTCCCATATATGAGGTCCCAGGTTCAATCCTTGGTCCTGGTACCTCAAAAGAAAAAAGAAAGGGAAGGGATTGGAAGGGAATGGAAGGGAGGGGAGGGGAGGGGAGGGAAGGGGAAGGGGAAGGGAAGGGAAGGGAAGGGAAGGGAAGGGAAGGGAAGGGAAGGGAAGGGAAGGGAAGGAAAAAGGGAAAAGAAAAGAAAAAGCTCTAATATCAATCTTGCTAAAACTCTTCCAAAAAATTGAACAGGAAGGAACACTACCAATCTCACTCTAAGAAGGTACTATCACCCTAATATCAAAGCCAAATAAAGATATTATGGAAAAAATAAAATTATAGACCATTTTCTTTAATGAATATGGATGCAAAAAGCCTCACCAAAATACTTGCTAACCAAATAAAAAAACACATTAAAAAAATTACACATCATGATCAAGTGGGCTTTATACCAGGAATGCAAGGGTGGTTCAACTTAAAAAAATCAATCAGTGTACTATACCACATTGATAAATTGAAGAAGAAAAATCACATGATCATTTCAGTTGATGCATAAAAGGCATTTGACAAAATACAACACCCTTTCTTGATAAAAAAACACCCTGAAATATAGGACTAGAAGGAAACTTTCATAATATGATAAAGTGCATATATGAAAAACCCACAGCTAACATTGTACTTAATGGTTAAAAACTGAAAGTTTTCCCACTGAGATCAGGAACAAGACAATGAAGCCCACTCTCCCCACTGTTACTCAATATCATACTAGAAGTTCTAGCTAGAGCAACTAGGCAAGAAAAAGAAATAAAAGGCACCCAAAAAGGAAAGGAAAAAGTAAAAGTTTTGTTATTCACTCGTGATATGATCCTATACTTAGAAAATCACGAAAAACTATTAGAACTTATAGACAATTTCAGTACTGTGACAGGATACAAGATTTATATTTAAAAATCAATAGTGTTTCTATACAATGAGCAATCTGAAGAGGAAGTCAGAAAAAAATACATATATAATAACAAATAAAATAATAAAATATTTAGGGATAAATTTAACCAAGGACATAAAGTCTCTCTATTTGGAAAGCTCTAAAACATTGCTAAAAGAAGCCAATGATGATCTAAATAAATGGAAGAATATTCAATGTTCATGGCTTGGAAGACTAAATATCATTAACATATCACTGCGGCAAAGCCGCTGGATCAACCTAAGACAGGGACTTGGCCAATCGCTGCCAAGGTCTCCGATGACGGGTAAGATTCAGCAGCCGTACAGCAGGGTCCTGACCTAAAACAGGCACAGCCCCCTCCTCGAAAGCAAGTGAGGCCACTATTTCCCCCAGCAGGTCAATGCCAAACGAATGCTGCAACTACATTCTTCCTCCATCCTTTTGAAAAACAAAGGGAGGATATGTTGGGGGCCGTAAAAATAATATATCCAGGTCTATTTTGCCTTAAGCGAGGTCGGTGACATGCAACATGGCCGCCAGGACTGAAACAATAACACCCTAGCCTTCTTCTAGGAAGTCAGCAGCATTTCGAGCCCGCGCCAAAGATTTGCGCCAGAAATGCTGCCACCTACCCCTAGCAACAGCACCTACCAATCCTAAACCGCCACCCGTCCTTATTAGCCACTCCCTCTTCCCTTAGAGTATATAATATATACCCTGCTTCTTCAATAAAGTTTTTCAGCTTGATCAGAAAAAAAAAAAAAAAATTCTACCCAAATCGACCTACAAATTTAACACAATCCTGATAAAAATTCCAACATCCTTCTTTGTAGAATCTGAAAAGCCAATAATCAAATTTATTCAAAATGGATCAAGGACCCACACAGAAAAACCACAACCATAAAACTCTTAGAAGAAAATGTAGGAAAACATCTTCAAGATCTTGTGCTTGGTGGTGGTTTCTTGGACATTACACTCAAAGCACAAGCAACAAAAGGAAAAATAGATAAATTAGGTGGCTTCAAAATCAAATACTTTTGTTCTTCAAAAGATCTTGCCAAGAAAGTAAAAAGGCAGCCTCCTCAATGGGAAAAAGTCTTCATAACCATATATCTGATAAGGGATTGATCTCCATGTCATATAAAGAGATGACACAACAACAAAATGACAAGCAACCCCATTAAAAAATGAGCAAAAGAATTGAACAGACATTTTTCCAAAGTGGAAATACAAATGATTAAAAGACACATGAAAAGATGTTCAACATCACTAGCTATTAGGGAAATGCAGATCAAAATCAAAACTACAATGAGATATTATCTCATACCATTCGGAATGGTCATTATTAAAAAAACAGAAAACTTCAAGTGCTGGAGAGAATGTGGTAGGGCTGTAAAATGGTACAACCTCTGTGGAAGACAATCTGGCACTTCCTCAGGATACTAAAATATAGAAATGCCATATGATCCAGAAATTCCACTACTAGGAATATATTCAGAGGAACTGAAAGCAAAGACATGAACAGATATTTGCACACTGATGTTCATGGCAGCCTTATTCATAATTACTAAAAGATGGAAACAACCAAAGTGTCTGTCAACTGATGAATGGATAAACAAGATGTGGTATATTCATATGATAGAATATTACTCAGTTGTAAGAAGATATCAACTGGGGAAGCACATGACAACATGGAAGAACCTTGAGGATATTATGTTGGATGAAAGAAATAAGCCAGACACAAAAGGACGAATATTATATGGCTCACTGATAAGAACTAAATACAATGAGTAAACTAATAGAGTTGGACTATGAAGTGTAGGTTGGTGGGAGATGGAACGTGGGATGAGAAGATGGAGAAAATGCTCGCTGTATGTAGAATGTTTAATAAGGTCAAATGTAAATATGTAATAATGGTTGGCTTGATGGTAACATTATAATGAATGTAACAAACACTATTGATTTATGCATGTGTTTGTTACTGAAACAAATAGTCTAGGAAGATTAATGTTAGTTGGAGGACAGCTGAAGGATAATACTGGAAATATATAACAATGATTTTGGAAATAGGTGAGGGTTGTGGTTAATAATATAAATATAGTAATATTCTGCTACAGGGTGTCAAGAATGTGGTGATACATGAGAAAGTATAACTAATGTAATTTATGGACTATGTTAACAATATCACTGTAATGTTTTTGTAGCAAAAGAAAAGTTGGCACTATATTAATTCTAAAGGTAAAAAAAAAAAAAAGAATACGGGGTTTGGTTTTGTCAGACATGAATGTGATTAAATATTTATTCTCTTCATTTTGTTTTCATTAATAAGGAGACCTTGACTATGTCATTTAACTAATCTGTTTTCATCTGTCTGTCTTTCTGAACACTAGAGGAACAACTGAGTTAGTAGTTCTAACTAAAAGAGATAAAGGTACCTGAAAAATAACTTTTTAGGAATAATGTTTCCATAACTTGTTGAGCGGCCTTTTTCTGTTCTTTTATTTTCATAAATTTGAAGTAAAATTGTTAATTAAAAAAAAAAAGATGCCTTCTCTGGGAGCTACAGCTGTAGGTGATCAAGTACATGACAGGATAGTATGCCAGTCTACTATCCCCTCTCATCCAGGCCTCATCTCTTCACCCTTGAGCTGCCCCATGAGCCGAGCTTCTTGGGGTTCTTTTTCTGTGCCTCTTTGCTCCGCTGATACCAGCCTCTGACTTCTGGGACCTCTCCTTCTGTCTGTGAGGCTCTTTCTCTTTGTCTCTGCTTTTAGTTCTCCATTTATAAAGGACTCCAGTAAGAATATTAGGACCCACCCTGGGTCCTGCAATCTAATCAAAGGTCCTTAACTGAAGCAACCTAATTAAAAGTGATCTAATCACAAGGTCTTTTAACTGAATCTTATCAAAAGGTCCCACATACAGTAGGTTTACATGCACAGGAATGGGTCAGTTTAAGATTATAATCTTCTAGGGTCCACAAAGAACTCAAACCAGTACACTAAGGAACCAAAAGATTTCTGGACAGCCAGAAGATACTGACCCCAGGAGGAAGTAAATCTTCTAGCCTCTGAAATCATGAGCCAATAAATTCTTGTTAAGTTAACCCATTGTATTGTATTTGTTTTAGCAGCAGGGAAATTAATATAGATGGATGGATGGATGGGTGATAAATAGATTGATAGAAAGACATAATAAATATAGAATATGGCTATATAGACCAATATTTTATAACCCCCTCAGAATTTTAATTTTAGAAAGAATGTTGATTATCAATTTTAACAGTCTTTTTTGTCATGATGTCTGCTAAACTTTACCTAGGTAATATTAAACTTACTTAGAATAAAAGTTTATTATCTAATTATCTAATTATTAGCACTCTATCATTCAATTGTTGCTGATAATGTTATAATTGCACAGGCTGAGCATTTCCATCCATTGCAGCCACTCAGCTCTGCCCTTAAAGTGCAAAAGCAGCCACAGACAATACTTAAACAAATGAATGTGGCTGTGTCCCAATAAAAATGTATTTATAGACACTAAAATTTGAATTTCAAATAATTTTATGTTACAAAATTTTATTTTTTTCAACTGTTTAAAAATTCAAAGAACATTTTCAGCACAAGGGCTGTATAAAAACAGTTTGTGGTCCAGAATTTGTCCCCAGTCATATTTGTCAACCCTTGTACTAAATGAAAACTTTCCACTGTGACCTTTCCATGACCTTAGCCCCCAAATGTTCTCCCCATCCTTCTCACTAAATCCAAATTGCCCAAACAACAGCTGCTATAATATTTCCTGTCTCTCTGAGACATTGCGCTAGTCAACACATTTTTCTGCTCAGTTATTTCACTCTGGTGAATCTGTTGGGACTAGATCTACTTTAAAAATGGAGTGCCACTCAAATTTGGAACAGAGAGACAATTTTTAGAAATCTTAGAAGGACAAAAACTCTAGTTAATAGTTTGATGATAGCATAGTTTTATTCCTTATACCTCCCTTACTGATATATCTGAATCTGTCCTTGGAGCTTCTAGGCCAAAAACAGATCAGATGAGAGACATAAATGTGGTTGAACTCGTAATGGTCTCAATTGAACTGGCTGAGCCCTTAGTGATATTAACCCAAGAGCCACTAAAAGAGAGCCTATCGAAGGACTACAGTGCATTATATCTGTGTACCTTCTGAAACAATCATTATTCTCTGTACTAACCATTGTATTACCTTGTATTCTTCCCATCAAAAAGATAAATAGGTGCATCTGCCACTTTACACAAGTTTTGAAGGCCATTAAAAGTTTATGCATCTCTGCTTCTCAGTATTCCCCAACCGCAATATTATCTTATCCTTGATAGTCTTGACATGGCTATTTACTGTATGGTATTAGATCTATGCTCAGCATTCTTTTGTATATATTTATACACAGACTTATGGTATCTATTTGCATTCACTTGGGAAAATCAATAATGCATGTGAACAGTTATGCCCCTGGTTTTACAGAAGTACCCTCTCACTACTTGCAAACAGTTAATCATCAACATAGGCATTCTTTTACCAAGAACTCTACTCTTACAGAATATGATAATGATCATCTCTAATGCTCTTTGAGAGTTTTATGGAATTAATTCCCTTCACATGTGAGCACATTACAGTACAAGAAACACAAAGTGTCTAAGTATAAATGCAAATTTTGTCAGAACCAAGTGCATTATCTAAGCTATAACATCACACAAAATGGAAAGTCTCTTTTCCTTCAAAAAATGGAAGCTATTCATGACTGTACCTAGCCAGTTATTAAAAGGATTTCTTGGTCTCATAGGACACTGTAGATACTGAATTCCTAGCTTTTCTGATCTGATAAAAGCTGACACACCTGAGACTTTTCTTTGAATAGACTCAAAATATTGTCTTTTTTAACTTAAAGAACTATTTCATAAAGCTCCCTATCCTTGGACTTCCCAATTAGTATAAACCTTTCTTTTCTACTTATAAATAAATGTTGGGAAAAATTTGGGGTACTAACTCCATACACAATGGATCTCAGAAACCCATCACTTATTAGAGCCCCTCATTGGCCACAGAAAAAAACTGTCCATGTACAATGGCAACAGCTTACTTAGCTCTTAGTTTCCTAGGGCTGCCGTGCAAAGTAACACCAAGCAGCTGGCATAAAAACAATAGAAATTGATTGTCTCAGATTTCTGGAGGCTAGAAGTCTGAAATCACACTGTTGTCAAGGCCATGCTCCCTTTGAAGTCCTCTAGAGAAGAATCTGTTCCATGTCTCTCCACTGGAATCTGATGGCTCCAGGTGTTCCTTGTCTTGTAGATGCATCTGCCTCCATTCTTACATAGCCACATTCTCTCTGTGTCTGTCTGTGTCCAATTCTACCCTACATTTAAGGACACCAGTCATATTGAATTAGGACTCACTCTAGTCCAGTTTAGACTCCCATTAATTAACAACATCTTCACAGACCCTATTCCAAATAAGATCACATTCACAGTATTAGGGGTTAGAACCAGAACATATCTTTCGAAGTGACACAACTCAACCCATAACACTTAGTTTTAGAATATTTATTTTATCTCCTGATTCTTCGGGCTACTCATACCTTATTCTTGACTCAAAACACACAACATTTATCTTCCTCTAAATTGATTTCCTATTTAGGAAACAAACAAGGAAGCTATTAAGGTGGATATACAATCCAATCTACTCAGTCTTGCTAAAATCCAACCCTATGCCAGAAGCCAAATGTGCACAAGTTGTAGAAATCTTAGCCCTTACTGGGGCCTTCCAGTTAGCTATATATAAGAGAATGAATATGGCTACAGATAAGAGATATGCTTTGAGGGAGGTTCATAATCTTTGTTTGCTTAAGCAGCAATGGGATCTCTAAAATGCCACTGGTACTCCAAATAAACACAGCAATAACATAAAAACCGTCTTTGATTTTTTCCTAGAGCTGCTATAACAAATTACTACAAACAGTGGCTTAAAACAGCAGAAATTTCTTATCTCATAGTTCTGGAGACCAAAAGTTTTAAATGAAGATGTTAGAAGTACTATGCACCCTCTGAAGACTCTAGGACACAATTCTTCCTTACTTCTTCCTAGCTTCTGGTGGCTCGTGACAATACTTGGCTATCCTTGGCTATCCTTGGCTATCCTTGGCAGTCCAATCCTTGGCTGTCCTTGGCAGTCCTTGGCAGTCCTTGGCTGTCCTTGGCTATCCTTGGCTATCCTTGGCTGTCCTTGGCTGTCCTTGGCTGTCCTTGGCAATCCTTGGCTATCCTTGGCAATCCTTGGCAGTCCTTGGCTGTCTTTGGCTGTCCTTGGCTTGTAACTGCATCATTCCAATCTGTTTCTGTCTTCACATGGTTTTCTTCCCTGTGTGTGTCTCTGTGTGCCCACCCACCTTCTTATAAGACACCAGTCATTGGATTTATGGCCCTAATCCAGCATGACCATATCTTAAATAATTACATCTACAAAGACCCTTATCAGGTACTACTAACCACAAACACTGCAAGAAAACTACGGCGAATCAATCCTGTTGAAAAGATACCATGACCCCACTTCCTTTACTTCCACACTGGCAGGAGATCTAAACCACACATTCTCCTGGGATACTTCAGATATGGACAACATCACAAAGGAGGTAACCTTTGTAAGAACTTGGGATCAAGGAGCAGACTGTTAAACATGAATGGCTTTTATAATCCCATTTTACTAATCAAACCTCAACCAACAGACTAGTAAAAAGGAGCAATGAAAAGGAAGAGGAGAAATAAACAAAGAATGGTGTGGTAGTCCATGTTTTCCATTATTTCAGGATCTTGGGCAGAACCACCTGATTAAAAAATATTTGATGAAGATATAAAAGTATTGAATAGAATAAATAACACATTTGAACATGTATGTATGTAAAGAGAAAGATTTTTTTAAAACAATGTGTATTTTCCAGTTGTTGGGAGATAAATATACCTGTATGTACAGGTAGATAGACCGATAGACATAGACATAGACATAGACATAGACATAGACATAGACATAGA
>JAKSZT010053843.1:18342509-18543802 GCA_026826555.1 Tolypeutes matacus
CATAGACATAGACATAGACATAGACATAGACATAGACATAGACATAGTCATAGACATAGGCAGAGGCAGAGGCAGAGGCAGAGGCAGAAGCATAGACATAGGCATAGACAGGCAGAGGCAGAGACATAGGCAGAGGCAGAGGCACAGGCACAGGCACAGGCACAGGCAGAGGCATAAGCACAGGCACAGGCACAGACACAGGCAGAGACATAGGCCTAGGCACAATCATAGACATAGGCAGAGGCACAGGCACAGGCATAAGTACAGGCACAGGCGTAGGCAGAGACATAGGCACAGGCACAGCCAGAGACATAGGCATAGGCAGAGACATAGGCATAGGCAGAAACATAGGCAGAGACATAGGCAGAGGCATAGGCATAGGCATAGGCATAGGCAGACACATAGGCAGAGACATAGGCATAGGCACAGGCATAGGCAGAGATAGGCAGAGGCAGAGGCAGAGACAGAGGCAGAGGCAGAGGCAGAGGCAGAGGCAGAGGCAGAGGCAGAGGCATAGACAAAGAGAGACACAAATTTTGACCATATACTGAGCCATAAAACAAATCTCAAGAAATTTCAAAGGATTGAAATCTAACATAGCATGTTCTCTGACTTCAATGAAACTACAATCAATAATAAATAGATAACTAGAAACCCTCCATATTTTTCAAGATTAAAAAACCATTAAATAACTCATGGATCAAAAAAAGAAACCATAATCGAAATTTTTTTAAAAAATTTAAAAATGCTGCAATACTGAAATTTGTGAGCTAAAGCTAAAGTTCTGATTAGAAGAAATTTTATAGCTTCAATCACATGCACTGGAAACTAAGACTGAAGAATCAATGACTTTAGTATCCATATCAAGAATTAAAAAAAAAAAAATAGCCAATTAAAACTCCAAAAATAGAAGACTGTAAATAACAAAGGTCAGAATAGAAATTATTGAAACAGAAACAAACACACAGCAGAGACTGAGTTAAGTGTACACCTCTTGCCAACAGTTCTGCGGCAGTTTCTTTTATTGCCTAGGGACCCTTTTGCATGCACATGTGCACCAGCTGCTTGTGTTCCACCCTGGGTCTGCAGATGTGGGTGCCTATGTCTGAATATGCTTGGGGTACTTATTTGCTGCTGTGAGTGGCTCTATGGTCTGAATCCATGGCTGGAGGGCCGCGGGCATTGCTGACTCTGTGTGACTCTTAAGCTGCGTGGGAAGGTATAAGGGGGATGGGTCTGGGCCATCAGGATTAGGTCATAGGTCTCCTTTTTTGCGGGGGTGGGGGTAGTCCTTTTCCAGTCTCAGTCATTCTCCATAGTTCCAGGCACATGGGATTTGTCCTTTTAGTTGTTGTTTTGAGGGAAGACCTTACCAAGGGATGTCTTATGGTGCATGTTGGAGACATCACTCCATTTCCTTGCTTTTTGTATCTCCAGATACCACACACATTCTTGGGCTTGTAGCTGGCAACATTACATCTCTGTAATCATTATTCCACATTCACATATTCAGCCTCTGGCCCCAACCTAGAAATATCCTTCACTCTTAAAGAATAGGGCAATTAGTTGGGGCCACTCAGATAATCCAGGATAATCTTCCCTACTCAAAGTCCTTAACCTTACTTGCATCTGAAAATTCCACTTTGCCACATAAGGTAACATATTCACAGGTTCTGGGACATCTTTGGAATACCATTTTCTGCTATCACAACTGGAATCAACCTATATCTTAATGTGCCAGCTTTTCTTATGTCAACTGAGTTAAACTAGGAACTACATTTTTCAAAACCCACTTCCCTGGCAAGAATCGGCCAAGTAAAGGACCTCTGTGAGATGCAAAGGGAAGAAGCAAAGATGCTTCCATTATTCTACTCTGTAAATAGACCAAAAAAAAAAAAAAAAGAAAAAAATACAGAGGTATCCATGGGTCCCAGCTTGCTCTCACTCTCCTTGTTCCTGTATCTTATCAATTGCTGACACTACTGGTTGAAGGTTGCCCCAGGTTACCACCAAAGACTTGATATCCCAAGGACATCTCCACAAATCCCCACTTTATGGTCCCACTTTGGTAGTTGGACAAGTTTGACTTTTTCCTGCAATCTTCATTTTAACACCTGTGGCACTGTTTCAGGAGAGACCTGGCTGGTGACCCTTTCTCTGATCTCCAAACTCTCCTTTCCAGAACTTCACTTTGCCAGCTACCCCCATATTATTGTAAAGATTATTGCTGTAATAAATTCCTTATTTCCATAATACTCACAGTGGTCCCCCTCCACGGACCCTGACAGACAAAATCAATAAACAGAGGAATGGTTATTAAATTGTGGTATATTCTTGTGGTATAACATATCTCCCAATGAAAGAAAGTTGGAAGGAAAGAAGAAAAGAAAGAGAAAATTCAGTGCAAGAAATGAACACCTGCTCTCTTAAGTAGGACACAAACCTTTAGTTTGGGTCTAGTCCAGAGAGAACACTTTTTTGCCTCTCTTTTTCATAATGTTAATCCGTTGAGAAAGCCCAGCAGGAAATTAATCTTAGAAAACATTGGCAGCAGCAGGCTCTTCTCTCCCTAAGAAGACAAATTCTCCATCAGACAAGGTTTTCCAGGATGAAGAAAGAAAAGGAAAATCTTCATCAATGGATTTTTTTAATGTTTTATTGTAGTAACATATATACAATTGAAAATTTACCATTTTAATTACTTTCAAGTCTATAATTCAGTGGTATCAATTACATTCACAATGCTGTACTGCCATGGCAACCACATACTAACAAATCTTTATCATTGCCCCAGAAAGAAACTGCACTCTTTAAGCAATAACTCCCCATTCCTCACCCCCCACCTCAGCCTATGGTAACCTCTGATAATCTATTTTCTTATTCTAGGTATTTTATTTAAATGAACTCACAATATTTCTCCTTTTGCATCTGGCTTTTTTCACTCAACATGATCTCTTCAAAGTTCATCCATGTTGTTGCATGTATCAGAACTTCACTCATTTTTATGACTGAATGATATTCCATCGTATGGGCATAACACATTTAATTTATCCATTGATCTGTTGCTGGGCACTTGGCTGCTTCTACCTTTTGGCTATTGTAAATATTGCTGCTATGAACACTGGTGTACACATATCTGCTCAAGTCCCTGTTTTCAATTCTTTGGGGGTAATACCTAAAAGTGTGATTGCAAGGCCATTTGGTAATTCTATGTTCACCTTCCTAAGGAACCATCTAACTGTTTTCCACAGTCGCTATGCCAAGACTTTTCTACATAGAGTGTCGTGCTAAACATCAGCTCGTTTAACGCTCACAAAAATCCATGGAATGTAGTACCTCCTCATTTTGCCTTAAAAAACTGGAGTTCTGAGAGTGAAAGTTGCTTGCAACAGGCCATACAGTGAGCGATATGTCAGGCAGGGAATCCAGATCTTGCTGATTCCAAAGTCTGTCTCTAACCAGCAGGGGATCAAAGGTAAAAACGAAATATTGTAAGTGGTGAGAATTTTCCTTGCTCTAGAGTTCATTTCAGAGTCATGTGCTATGACACCTGTCATTTGCTGTCTTGATTCTAGGAAGCCAGCCTCCCATTCTTGGGGATAATTCATAAAAATATAGAAAGAGGAGGCAGGTCATGTGGAAAAAATCATAATGTAGTAAGAAACTGTGAATCACAGTTGTTTGGGCCTCAGGCTCTGGAGCCAGAAGGATCTGAGTCTGAATCGCAGTCTGCAGAAAGAGAGACGGAAGGAATAGAGGTAAGAAATCTTTGACACCTCTGCTGTTCTATTTTCTCTTCTGTAAAATGATGAGCTAAGGTGACCTCAAAAATCTAAGTTTCTTTTTCTTTTTAAACATGTTTTCAATAACTACTACTGGGGAGACAAAAAATTGCTTTGCTGACATCATTTTATTTCTAACTTTCTATTCTACATACTCCCATACCAAAAATTATTTTGATAAACCAGTCCAAAGCATCTTCTTCAAGAAGTACAGATTGAGCAACAAGGAGCCTTTCAGGAAGTAACTTTTAGGCAACATATAATACTAAGGTAAGTTTCCATTTCACAAGAACAAGGTTCATAAGTATTAGCATCAGTACCGAGGGCCTGGCATATTGGTCTGTCCTGCTTTACCAGGCATAGTCATGTACTCTAGGGCTTCTTGTCACTCTATTAGAGAATGTAGCAGGACTTTCCAGGATGAGAAATCAGTTTTCTTTCAATTATTTTGTGGATCTCCACCCACTGAGACAACACCCCAGGACCACTTGAACATATTCGTATTCCAAGAGGCATGCCCCAGGTGCACCCCTCCCCACACATCCCCCATCCCCGACACTCTGTACCAGTGATATCCTCCCCTGCCACAGTTGCAACCCTTCTACAATCCAAAACCTCCTCAAAAACAAAACCAACAAAATAAATGAATAAGAATTTAAAAAAAAATTTTAATTAAAAAATAAATACATAAAAAGTGTTTTCATTGTGTCTTTCATCACCATAAGATATGTTATCTTTTAAGCATTGTGACAATTTCTTCTGTATGTTCCCCCAGTGTCTTATTTTGTTCACTTTATTTTCAAAAAAAGCTTTAGGTTACAGAAAAGTCACATAAAAAATATAGGGGATTCCCCTATATCCCACCCACCTTTCTCACATTTTCCCCTATTGTTAACATCTTTCATGAACATGAGTATGGTACATTTGTTACATTGATGAACAAGTATTGAAGCATTACTACTAACCATGGTCAAAGGTTTGCATTAGGGATTACATTTTGCACTCTACAACTTTTTGACAAAAGTTATAATGGTCTGTATCCATCAATGCCAGATCATGCAGAACAATTCTAAACCCCTAAAAATGTCCTATTCTCCCCGCTGCCCCCAGAACCAATGATAACCACTAAGTTTCAATTTTTTAAGAATAAGGTTCATAGTTACATGCATTAATATTGAGGATTGACATATCGGTATGTTTTCTTTTATTAGGCACTCTCCATGTTCTCAAGAAATTCTTGCCCCTCTAATTGAGAATATAGCAGTATTCCCCAAGATGGAGTGTTTTTCTTGTTTATTGTGTGGGTCTCCACACACTGAGAAAACACACTAGGACAAGATGAACATTTTCATATTCCAAAGAAGCATGCCCTAGGTGCACCCTATCTCACATATCCCCAATTCCTGATGCCCTGCACCAGTAACCCTCCCCTGCCATTTCTGCCAAAAGAATACTCCCATCATTGTAGTTTTAACCACATACCTACAAATCCCCAGAGTTCACCTGTTCCTTCTTCCAGCACTCTCCCCAGTTCCATAGGATAAGCCAACCCAATGCCTTTACCCTATTCCCCCTCACATTCCAGCACCACCATCACCCCCATCTACTGCCCAACCACCCCCTTCCACCTTGTCATAGGTTTTTCCCATATTGAGCACCAACTCACCACACTCTACTGCATTTCTGTCTCCTGATAACCTATCTTCCAGACTCTCTGCAAGTCTGCTCAATTTGCTTACATTATATCAGTGAGATCATGTAATATTTGCCCTTCAGTTACTGGTTTACTTCACTCAACATAAGATCTTCAAGATTCATCCATGTTGTGCCATGTGTTAATACTGCATTCTTTCTTACAGTTGAGTAATATTCCATTGTATGTATATACCACAATTTGCTCATCATTTTATCTGTTGAAAGATACTTTGGGTTCCTTCCAACTTTGGCAATAGTGCATAATGCTGCTATGAACATTGGTGTGCATATATATGTTAGTGCCTCTGCTTTCAATGGGATTATTGGATCATATGGCAGTTCTATAGTTAGCTTCCTGAGGATCTGCCAAAATGTCCTTCACAATGGCTGAAACATTCTACATTCCCACTAGCAGTGGATAAGTGTTCCCTCTCCTCCACATCCTCTCCAACCCTTGTAGTTCTCTATTTTTTAATAGTCATCAGACTAATATGTGTAAGATGATCTCTTATTGTAGATTTGATTTGCATTTCCCTAATAGCTAGTGATGTTGAACATCTTTCATGTGCTTTTTAGCCATTTGTATTTCTTCTTTGGAAAAGTGTCTACTCAAATCTCTTGCCCACTTTTTAAATGGGTTGTTTGTCTTTTAATTTTTGAGCTGTAGGATTTCTTTATATATGCTTGATATTAGGCCCTTATCATATAAATGGTTATCAAATATTTTCTCCCATTGAGTAGGCTGCCTTTTCACTTTCTTGACAAATTCCTTTGAGGTGCAAAAGTTTTTAATTTTGAAGAGGTCCCATTTATCTATTTTTTCTTTTGTTGCTCACACTTTGGGTGCAAAATTTATGAAACCATTTCCTACTAGAAGATATCATGCATGCTTCCCTACATTATCTTCTAGGACTTTTATGGTCTTGGCTCTTATATTCAGAACTTTGCTCCATCTGAGTTAATTTTTGTATTTGGGATGATACGTGATGCTCTCTCATTCTTTTGGATATAAATAACCAGTTCTGCACCACCATTTATTGAAGAGGCCATTCTGTCCCAGTTGAGTGGGCTTGGTGGCTTTGTCGAGTATCAGTTGACAATATATGCAAGGATCTATATCAGAACTCACAATTCTGTTCCATTGGTCAGTATATCTATCCTTGTGCCAATACCATGCAGTTTTTACCACTGTTGCTTTGTAGTATGCTTTAAAATCAGGTAGCGTGATTCTTCCAATTTTGTTTGCATATAAACTCACTACCTTCCCCCTGGCGTGAGACATGACTCCAGGGATGAGCTTCCCTGGCACTGAGGGATTATTACCAAGCACCAACTAGTGATGCATTTGGAAAAAGACCTTTACCTAAAGGGGGAAATGGTAAATACAAATGAGTTTTTATGGATAAAATTTCTCAAAGTGAGTCAGCAGGTCCTTCTAGAGGTTATACTTATCCACGTCTCAGAAGGATCTCATTGAATGCCACAGTAAACTGTGCCTCAAGCAGGGGTGCTCCTGAGGGCTCTCTAGACATCTAGATACTATAGGCATGGCAGACAATCTCTGGAATTCAGCACCCTGTCGGTAGACCTTATCTTGGAATATATGTTCTCCGATGTAAAAGAGTTAGACTCATTTATAATTTCCCTACACATGGCTTTTCTGCCCCTTTTATTTGAATCTATAATTAGCACTGTACCCATTAATTACATGTACCAGAGACTTAAATCTTCTCACTGTTCATATGCCAGTTGAGCCTTGAATCTCAGCAGAGTTGCAGCCAATACCCACTTTCTAGTTCATTGAACTTGCCCAGGACAATTAAAAAATGATGATGATGGAAAATGCCTATCCCAAAAAAACAGAGAGTATCTACAACTGCAAACAAGACAGTTCTATCCATCTGCCCCATGGGATCTAAACCCACTCTCAATCAGAAACAGAGTAGGCATCACCAATTTAAAATCCTCAAAATTGAGGAATGAACAAACGTAAGGAAGGAATGCAACTATTGACTAAAGTTCACTTATTATTATCCTAACAATGGAATAACTGGTAACATTGATATAAAGGCAGTGGTCACCAGAGGTTCTTAGGAGAAGGAGAGGGAAGAATAGGTGTAACATGGGGCGTTTGGGAGACATTTGAATTGTTCTGCATGACATTGCAATGATGGTTATAGGCCATTAAATATTTTGTCCAAACCTATAAAATTGTGCAGTACAAAGTACAAACTATAAAGTACACTATAGAGCATGGTTAGTAGCAATGCTTCTATATGTGTTCATCAATCATTACAAATGTAACCACTGAGCAAAGATGTTAATTGTAAAGTTTGGGACCAGTATACCAGGTCTTTGATATTGATGCTTGTACTTATGAATCTTTTCTCAAGAAATTGAAACAGCCTAGTATTATATATTGCCTAGGAGTTACCTCCTAAAGCCTCCTTGTTGCTGTAATGTGGCCAATCTCTAAAGCCAAACTCAGCATGTAAGCACACTACCATTCCCCCAGCATGAGACATGGTTCCCAGGGATAAGCCCCTCTGGCACCAAGGGATGGTCACCAAGTGCCAACTAGTGATGCATTTAGGAAAAGATCTTGACCAAAAGGGAGAAATATTCAATACAAATGAGTTTTTATGGCTAAGAGATTTCAAGGTGAGTCAGGAGATCATTCTAGAGATTATGCTTATGCATCTTAGGAGGATCTCACTGACTGCCACAGTAAACAGTGCCTCAAGCAGGGAAGCTCCTAAGGGCTCTAGAGACATCTGGACACTATAGGCAGGGCAGACAGCCCCAGGAATTAGGCACCTTACCTTGGAATATATGATAACCTATCCTCCAATATATTAGAGTTGGACTCATTTATAATTTTCCTTCATATGGTTCTTATGCCCCTTTTATTTGAACCTATAATTAGCACTATACCCATTAAATATATGTCCCAGGGTCTTAAATATTCTGGTTGTTCATATGCTGGTTGAGCCCTGAATCTCAGCAGAGTTGCAGCCAACACCTACCCTCCAATTCATCGGACTCACCCAGGATAACTAACAACAGGATGATGATGGACAACCCCCATCCCCTAAAAAAGAGTTTCTACGACTTGAAAGGAAGACAGTCCCACCCATCTGCCCCATGGGATCTAAGTCCCCTCTCAATCAGAAGCAGAGTGGGCATCACCATCCTGAAATCCTCAAGACTGAGGAATGAACAAACATAAGGGGGAATGCAACTATGGACTAAAGAAGTCTTATTATTATTCTAGTAATGAAAGAAATTGTAACATTGATATAAAGGCAGAGGTTCTGAGTGAAGGGAATGGGAAGAATAGGTGTAACATGGGGCTTTGGGGGATATTGGAATTGTTCTGCATGACATTGCAATGACGGATACAGGCCATTATACATTTTGTAAAAACCTATAAAATTGTGTGTTGCAAAGTGTCAACTATAATGTAAACTATAGACCATGGTTAGTAGCAATACCTCAATATGTGTTCATCAATTGTAAGAAATGTACCACAGTAATGAAAGATGTTTTTAATGGGGAAAAGTGGGGGGGGGGTATATGGGAATCCCCCTATATTTTTGATGTAACATTTATGTTATCTAAAGCTTCTTTGAAAATAAAATAAAAAGTATGATTGGATGTCAATATGAAACATTATGCTAGGGCTAGGAGTCACACTCATGCTCAGGTTGCAACAGAACTGTGATCAGTGTCAGGCCCTGGTCTTGAATGGCTAGGAAACACATGGATAAAAAGGAGGGAAAGTTTATCTCAGGTTTAGACTAGAGATAGAGCTACATCATATAATGTAGCTATGTCATATAAGTCCATGGGTTAATACCAGGATAAGTACTTTGGGGATTGCTATATTAAAAGAAGTCTAATGCCAAGAGTTACATGCATTTGGGTGAAAGGGCCATTAACCATAATTTCATGCTGAATTCAAAATCAGACTGTCTCTTCAAACTGTAACAGAGCAGTCAGGAAATATATGAAGACTCAGGCAAGCAGACTGAATGTTACAGAAAAGTGTTTTCTAACTGAAGGAATTCTAGTAGACAAAGGTTATTCAGAAATCCTCAGCAGCATATCTACCCTATACTCAAGTCCCCAAATTGTACCCCCTATGATATTTGCCATCCTGAATTACATCCAGCCACATTGTCAAATCAGGCAAAGCAGAGGTTTTGCAGTGAGATCAAGTAAAAATATCAAGATAAGGTACTCCAACAATAAAATATAATCATTATAGAGATATCCCAAATTTGAATATAAAACCTTTCCCATGGCTAAGCTCAGTGAGAAACTGAATCTTATATTTAAATCTTCTTGCAAATTAAAGCCCAAATTTAAAGTCTAAAAGTCCGAACTCAAAATATCTTGCCTTTATGAATTAATTAAAATTCAGTAATTATCCCACCCCCAACCTTCTAATTCTGCTCAGTCTCAGCTGTTACAGTGAGGGTTCTTCTAGCAGCTGAAGCCCTGGCTCTTTCACAAGAATCAGGAATTAAGAATACAAGTTGTTGAATTATTCAGTTATAATAATTCAAACTCTTGAAGAATTCAAAGAATTGGTGAGATACAACATTCCTGCAGCTCTGGCCACACACCCTCCAAATTTAGAAAATAAGCCAATTCCCAAGCCACAGGTAAGAGTTCACAGAGCCCAAAACTTAAGAGACTCTGAAGTAGGTAAAAATGCAGTTGATGTCAGTTTGTATCAGTTTTTTTAGAATCTAAAAACTGTAAACTTAAACTCATATGGAAGATCTCCCTCAGAAAGATTTTGGATCTGGTAGTTTGTCTACTTTATCTTGGACTATGAATCCACCAACCCAAACTATTTATTCTCTTGGAAACTAGCACTGGAAACATTAGCATATTTTCTCAATCTACAGAAAATATATAATGATGATAGACCATAGTCACTACTTCCAATTTGAAGTGTCTTTCTTTGCCAAGCAATATATTTTCCCCCAGTACTGAAATAAGTATGGACTCTACCTGAAATATTGTATCCACACTCTTGAGAGCAGACATTTTGAGTCCTATATCATGGTGACTATAAAACTGTTCAGACCTATCTCACCTGCCTCCTCAGGAGTATGTTTCCTTCACGGATTTTTCCATATAGCATTCTATGGTACACCACTATGAGCTGCAAATGCATTATTCATGTACCGAGTACTCATCTCTTCCAGGCCAGTAATAGACTGGTATGGTTTCTCCAGTGTGCAGCAAAAACCTATTATCAGTTTCATTATGTAAAATGACATGGAAAAGCATAGAAACCAATCCAAAGCCAACTTAAGAACATCTGATGGGCATCTTTTGAGCCTGTGGACAAACATGATGATTTCAAAGATCAGTCCTCCACATTTCCCTTCTTAATTCTTGACTCCATATGCAACAATATGCTGCATATGGAACAGCCAATATCACTGTGTCTATCCACTTAAGTTTAGAATTTCACAAAAGCTTTATAGGCTTTACCAGAGACAAATGCCTTTGCAAGTTAAATGTAGCAAATACTCTTCTACCACTTACATGAGCAGAATATATTTTCCCTATAACTGAATCCTTGACCCTGTTGTATCAGACTTATATGATTGTTGATAGAATGACTATATAATTTATCATCCAAACTGGTACACATTTGTTCATAAAATGGAGCACTAGAAAGCATTAACTGAGATTTTCCTGAGCAAACTGGGACATATAGTAACCCTAGTCAACCAAGAAATATGTTAAGAGGGTTAAAGAAGAACCTGAGAATATGATTTACTCATCTAGGACTAGGACTGCTTCCCTGAGAATGAGTCATGGCTCTACCAAGAGGTGAGAGTTCAGTGGCCACGTTGGAAAGACCATAACATTAGAAGAGAGGTAGTTCACCAATGGTTAGTTCTCTATCCTTATCTTCATCTGCTCCTGAACAATTCTTGACATGTGCCATTCTTTCTCTTTGTTGAAAATCTACATGTGATGCTGAGTAATCACACTTACAAGGTTTTCCTACTATTTTACCGCTCATTCCTCCTCAGTTGTCTTTGTTGACTGCTTCTCCCTGTCAGATTTTAGATGTTGGATTGCCCCCAAAGGACTCTCCATGACCCTTTTCTTGGTGTGATCTATACTCTCCTCTTAGATGACTTCTAACCCCATTGAATGGCTTTAAATAATATTTGTGCTGATGATCCTCCAAATTACATATTTAGATTGGACAATTTGCCTGGGCTCCAGATTCATTAAATAACTGCTTGATCAATATCACTACTGCAATTTAATAAATCCCAAGTAGAACATAATTTCAGTCTCAAATCTTCCCTATTTTAGTAAATGGTGCACCATTTACATGGTTTCTGAAATCTAAAAACTTGGTATCATCCTTGAGTACTCTTTTTTTTTTCTCATACCAATCCATCGGTAATTCTTTTCTCCACCTCCAATTGGATTATGTCTCATGTTCTCTACTGCTGTAGCCCTAGTCCACCACCACCTCTCACCTGAATTACTGCATCAACTTCACAAGGGATTTCTCTGACTCCATCTTTTAATCCCCAGTGATCCATCTTCCATAGCATAGACACAGTGGCTTTTCTGAGCCTATATCAGTACTTTATTTCTTTCTTAAAATTCTCTAATCGTATACATCACAACTAGAATAAAAGCTTGCCATGGCTTTTAAATTCTGTATGATCTGTCTCTTTGACCTGTTTAAAAGGTATGGCTTTTAAATTTCTGTGTGGCCTGTGGCAAAGGTTACTCCTAACTAAAATCCTTAATTTTGTCATCACTTCTGCCAGAGATGTTCTCCTCTGGGATTTTTGCATGACTGACTCTACATTTTTCAAGTTCCAACTCAATCTCCTCAGAGATACCTTTCCTCATTGTAATAGCTAACTGTGACCCATAGTATGTACTATTTTACTTACACATATAACTTATCAACCTGAAAATCTGGGCCAATGAAACCTCCTGAATGCAGGAATTGAATTATTGACTGCTTAAAACAGTACTCATTAACTATTACTTGACTGAAAAAATATGGAAAATCTGTCATTCTGAAAAGTATAACTAAAATTCACTGAAGCACCACCTCTCAAAACTGCGGACTTGCACATATTTGTCCAGAATTTTATTTTCATGACCAATTATAATTCTGAACTTTTTGTTCAGGTTCCTATTCATGTTTCATTTTCTTCCACAAGTCTGATATAACTTGTTTTATTTCAAAAGTACAAAAATATTTACCATCATGGACTAATGCTGTTTATAAGTTGGTGAATTTATAATATGTACCATTAGACTTAAAAAGTTTAGGCAAGTTTTCATCCCTCTTTCTCTTTTACTTAGTTGCTTTCTAGTTGAACATAGAAATATGTCTTACAGAGCTCCTCTAAACATAATTTACCTGTCTGAGCCCAACCACCACCACATGCCCATCTTGTCTCCACACTTTCTTTCACTTCTATCTGGAAGTAATAGTAACAGGAAAAAGGGAAAAATAATTCCTTCCTTATTGTGCACCTATATACTCTTTCATTCTCTGCCTATCTTTCATTCTCTGCCTATGGTGAAAAGTGCCTGGATTTCAGAAATGCCAATGCTGTACACTCCCTTGCCAATTCTCACCAACACTAGACATGTTTTTCTCCCATAGCTCCATAAATATAGGTAGGCATCTTGTTATGTTAATAACATTTTAGCCCTTTAAAATTATATCCCTTAAATCCATGTTTCACATTTTTAGGGGATGAAAGAAGATTGATTTTTCTACTGAAAAAAATTGTACATAAAAACAAATTCACTTCCTAAGTCTTGTCCACTGATTAAGTAGAATCAGTGTTATGAAAAAACCTCAAAGCATTTCTTGCTTTTCTGAGTACTTATTGTTTTTTCAGTTTCCTTTTACAAGTGTATGAACCAGACTGCTTCCTCGAAGGAATATTAAAGGAATTCAATTTAGATTAAACTAAATTTAGCAAAAACAAATATCACTCATTCCAAGTAAACTACATAAACTAGGCATTATTCAAGCTCAGAGTTTAAGAAAACGATAACTTCTGACTTCAGAGGGCTGCAATTGTAAGTAGGTTGTGAAAATGGTTAACCTATATAGATCAGCACTGTGGAAAAGTTTTTGTTTTATTCTTTTCCTTTTTATTTAAGGACACTGTATTTTGGCAGGAGTGAGACCAATTTGCTTTTTTCTAGTTATAAAAGAAGTTATGTGTGGAAACATGACTTAAACAGCTCAGTTCCATTTCAGTGATATTTCAGCATCTCTTGTAGAATGGTGCCATGAACAATTGCTGCCTGGATGTCCTGTCCCTAAATCCAGCTCTGGTTTTACCACTTTGCTGAGACTTCATGTCCTCTGCCACAAATTGGACCAGCTGTGTTGGCACCCTTAGGCTCACCGTATAAAACCAATTGACCCCAAATGCTGGTTTTTCTACTGTCCTAATTCCAGATTCCAGAGCATATTTTATGCCTATTTCATACATTGAGAATAAATTTGAGAGCAGCTGAACCAATACTCAGGAACTCTGAAGGAGAGAAAAGGCTGAAGAAGGCAAGCAAGGGATCACAGCATCAATAGAAAGAAAAACCAAAAGGACATAAGACTAGAAAAACATGATATCAGAGAGATACAGAGAAGTAGAGATAGAGACAGAAAGAGGACATTGATACTGGCAAAAATTTCACTATTTCATTATTTCTAGATATAAGCAACCCAGATAATAAGAAATAAAATTAATTCTAAATTAATTCAACTGTCTAAAAGTAATACTAACCAGGTCATATTCTTAAACCACATACTGTTTATTGTCTAATTACCATGCATAAGTTTAAGGATTATGAATCAATAAATGTCAAAGAAGCCTGAGTGAGATTTGGTTCATTATAACCATAAACCCTTCCTGTCTTCATGTTCAATTTTTGTGGCTTTAGACTTTGGCTTTAGCATTTTCAAGGTGATAACCTTGATTTCACAGCAAAGTCATAGAAAGAATACCAATCCAGGGATGAAGAATTTCTTTGGAATAATCCAGTTGATAAAAGCAGGATATAAGATATTTTAAATACAAAAGGGGAATTATTGGGCCAAAAAAAATGAAAGATTGATTTCAGCTTTAGCTCAAATTTGCAAACAGTAGAACTTGTTAGTCATTTTAGGTATTTGGTTTCCACAAGTGGCAAATCCTTTTATTTCCATTTGCTTTCACATAGATAAATATAGTAAAGGAAAACATTATGATAATACATTTTAATGCTATACTACAGTAATAGAAATATTTTTACCCCAACAAGCAAAGCTTTCTAACTGGAAAAATACTATAAAAGTAAGAAATACCAATAGATAAGAAAGAGGTGGATGGCAAGTAAGATGACAAAAACCCACTGAAAATACTTTTCAATATACTGCTCATCATTTCAGGCAAAATAGGGCCTGTCTTTCTAGTCCCTCTTTTACTAAGCTATGCTCATTTTTTTCTAATGGCTACCATTCCACAAGCTAGGAAAACAATACATACTTAAATTACACACATAAAGCTTTCCCATAAATTAAGTGTCTCATTAACCCCATTCTACAAGAGCACAAATATATTACATTTCAAGTTATAATAAATGCCTTGAAGATTGCTGTGCCTTCTTAATTCCGCTTATTAATTTAAGTCCTATGTAGGCTTTGTGTTCATAGGTAGTTATATGTGTATATATTTGTCTCTGTGTCATAATTTAAATTTATTCTTTAAAGCATAAAAATTTATAATTGAAAAATTCTTTGCAAGAAAATATCTACTGAATATAGCTGAATATAATGCATGCATAATGAATGATATACACATTTAACATAGCAAATATAAATGTTATAGCTTTACTAATGCACTGGATGCTTTACCAACATAACCAAGCTGTCAAAAACTTATATGAACCTGGCCACAGAAACCATCCTGGCCCAACCTTCTGAAGAAACGTCTATTTATAAAATTAGAATAGATGGTTCCCTTCTCTTACTCCTAATGCCATTAGAAACTTGTAAAATAATAGAAGTAAAAAGAGTGGAAACTGTTTTTCCAACTACTCTGTAGGAGAAAGCAAACCCCTGCAGCCCAGGTGCAATTCTGAACATCTTGAACATCATAGCTGAAGGCTGGTGAAAATCCGAGCCTAAAGACAAGCATCAGCAGTCCCTCAGTGCCTTGTAGATTGCCTGCCAGCATTCGTCATTTTTGGATTTTATCAAGAATCCATTTATCTCCAGCATAATCCAGGTACGGTGCTTCAGGTAAAGCTGACTAAACCCAGTTTCCAGGTAGCCCAGATTTATTTAACAGCAATTCCACTGATCCTACTTTCCAGATATGGGTCCAGTTTGGTTATGTGAGGTAGGCCACAGTCAGGCCTGCTTTATTAAGCCATGAGTACACCTGATAGTGCAGTAAGGAATACAGTATGGAAGATTATAACTGAATTCTCTTAGCTAATAATAGGTAGAATCCAGTGGTACATACTCCTCCCTGATCCACAATTGTATAAAAGGCAGCAAATTCAAGTGATCTGGCAGGTGCCTCACTCTTCACCAGCTTCAGAGATCACTGGGTGTGCAGACTCCAAGAGAAGCAAAGGGAGAAATCAAATACTTATATTCTTGAAGTATACTTAAGTTTTTCTTTTTCATTGCCTGTCTGCTGGTACAAGAGTAAACCAAACTGAAAGTGACATAAGCCAAAGTCCTATGTTTGTTTTCAGCATTTCTCAAACATGAAACGGCTGATTTGGTCTGGCCCTGCTCCTCTGGAAGAGTCAACAAGATTGGTAAGTAGAGAGCAGTAAGTACCAAAATAAGGACTTGGATATCCCACCACCACGAGGATCAGTGTTACCTGATCTGTGGAATCTGAGGGAAAGTTTCTGGGACACACAGATTGTTTAATGATTGGAGTAAGACAGAAGATTTCTAGTTCTGCTAGATCCCTCCTTTAAGTCACAGCTGACAGCTCCTAAGGGTTGGGGCTCTTGAAGGAGATTCAGAAGAGTGTAAGTGTGGAGCATCCAAGTCTAAGCAAGAATGTTAGGAAGACTTGAGACCAGGGTCTGGTTGAAGGCCTAGCTGTGGGTGTCATCTGGGTCTTCTCTGTGGGATCCTCAGCTGTGGTGAGACTCATAGAAATTCCCAGGTACCTGGGAACCCAGAAGGCAAGGATCTGGTCATAGATCTACTACTCTGTCCACTTGCTGGCTTCTCTCCTAGGAGGTGCCTGGGTGGTGGATTCCCAGCTTAGTGGCCATCTTCCTCCCAAGTTTGTCCTTGAGTTACAGTTCCAAGTAATTTCCCACTCCAGTTGGATCTCATAGGTAGGGTCACTGATATGGATGAGGCCTTGTGATTGTTTAGTATCAATCAAGGTTACATTGGAAGAATGAGGTTGGAGGAACAGGATGGTTTAGTAAACCCCACCTAGTCCTTTTGTCTTTTGTCACAGTTGCTGGGCCCTATTCCAGGAGGAGAAGGAAGATGAAGAAGAGGCAGGAGCCAGGGAAAAGGAGATGGAAGTGGTGAAGGAAGAGGGGAAAAGGAGAAAAGAAGAGGAAGAAGAAAAATAAGAAAGCAGCTTAACCTCTGACAGCGATGGTTCTTGTTCATTCTCTCTTCTTAAAGGCAAGTTCCAGGTTTGGGGTCAGGCACTTTATTTTCCTACTGGCATTTTGTGAGGTGCCTGGAACTATAAACTTTGGATGCTTCCATTAGAAGCAGTGAAATAGGTTGAGGAGAGGACATAGCGACAGAATTATAGAAATGGCTGACGTGTTCCAGGTCTTTTGTAATAGCTGAGAGAACTTTTGCATTTATTGCTGTATTATGAACTGGATAACGCATTCACACTGCATATCTCACAAAGCCCTGACTCTAGGCACTGCACCACTGTCACTTCTTCTGCCTGAGAACTGTTCAGCACTGATGGATCCTAACCAATGGACCCTGCTTCCAAGCTGCAGAAATCTTAGGAAGAAATATTAAGGAGAACAGGTGTGTGGCAGCCTAGAGGATGTTCTGCACAAATCACCCAGAAATCTCAGGGTGAAAGGATACCTGAAGAACTGTTCAAAAAGGCAACAGGGAACTTTGAGACCCAAGGTACAAGGTACTTCATTCTAGCCAGGTTTGGCTGGGAACAATGAACCTCAATGTGCTGAACTGTTGACGAAGAATATTAAAGAAAATATTCTGGCCCAACATGATAAAAAAGTAAACCTCATTTCCTACAAATGTATATGGAAATAACTGGGACAGACACAGTGTGCTAATGTCATTTGTATTATATGTATCTTCTCTATAAAGAATTAAAGAAAAGATAAAACAATTTCACATCCATTTTTAACCTATCAATAAATTCACAAGTACTCAAGTGCAATCATAACTGCACTTTACTCCTAGCAGGACAATTCTTAAAATAATCAGCAAAAATCACATATATTATATTCAATTAATAATGATAAGACAAAATGAAATAGAAAATAGTTCTAATTTTATTTCATAAAATCCATCTAAATGAATGCAAATCCATTATGAAGAGACCAAGAAAGAGCTCATTTTACAATGTAAAATTCTTACGGTTTTAAAACAAATGTTTTATTCTATGAAGCACATTAAGTTTTCTCTTCATAGTGAAGCAATTCTGACTTTTGTGCATTGTACTATTAACAATGTGCATGGTGTTCTGAAATAAACTGACAATTCCCACAGAGAAACCGCTGTCAATCCACTAGTTGAGGAGCAGGCAGATATAAAATCTAGTGTTTCCAAGGAAACCCCTCTCTCAGTATATACTTGTTCAACATGCAAGCTTTGGAATGGATTATATCATCTCTGTATGCATGTGAGAGGAAAGTAAATGAGAGGTAAGCTAATATCTCTAGAATGAGACATTAGTTCTATGACAATGAAAGGTATTGAGAGCTTCGGCTTACTATATTAAGATGATTGAGCACAGACAAGATGATTTTTGAGAAAAGAAGAAACTGGAAAAAATAAACCTGCCCTAAGGAATTTGGTTAGTGAAATATTTCAAAAAGGAATGTCATTGTGAACAATATGAGCAAGTCAATACAAAGAGGGGTGAGAGAAGAAAGTAAAACAAAATAACAGCAACAAGAAAAAACTGAATCTAAAAAAACTACAGGCAATGCATTAAGAAGCAAATCTGCAAATATGAGCTTATCAATATTTATTTATAGCAATACTATATGAAGGAAATTGGCCATTGTGGCCAATTCCAATGGCTCAAGCAGTTGTAAAATCTATTAATTAGTCAAAACAGTTGATTGCAATACCTCACAGTAAGGGAATGCTTTATGTCTAACTCCTTCCATGCATTTAGTAAACATTCACTATTATCATTCTTTTGTGGAAATATTGAGGGTTTCTGAAATACTAAGATTTGCATTTTAATTATGCAATGTGGGAATAGTTCTAATTATGATAATTTCATTATAATGGTTTATTGTGGTTTCATTAACTTTCATTAACAATAACATTTTAAAGTTTAATGAACTTTAATATTGCATGAATACATGTATATACATATTTGTTTATGTATATGTATGTGTGTATATAATGTGTGTGTGCATATTTCATTCAACATCTGGGAATACTAATACACACGTGCACACCACTTGAAAATGTCTACTCTCCTAACCCTCCTAATCCTCCAAGTAGAACGCTTAGGATGAAGTGATTAGCTTTCATACCTCCTACGTCATTATGGCCTCATTCTAGTACCTCGTACACTTCCTGTCATCATGTATTTTCTGCCTTCTTTCACATGGTTCTGAATGACACTCCAATTTAGGCCTATAAATTATGGATAGGGTGTCTCTCATTGGTCATAGATGCATCTTCATAATAAAGTAGTACTATTAGTGAGGTCCATGCCAAGCCTTTAAATAGAAATTTGTGCTGACTTTATCTTCAGAGAAAACCAACCACCTTGTTTCCTTTCATATCTGTGGTCTCATCATACGAATGTTAATAACTTTTTCCTTAAACTGATAAAATGCACATACTAATAGAACAAGTGTTATAGTATCAATGAGGCTTTAAGCCAATACGTAATCCTTTCCACAGTAACGATCTGAGAATTTTATCTATGCATACTAGATCTATGATTTACAATAATATTTAAATTCAAAATAAAGCTGTCCTCTATAGAATAAATATACTGAGTATGATACCATTATGACTTAGTTCCTCTATGACATAACATAACTATAATACAAAGACAACGGTAAAATGAGGAGCTGGTATACTAGAGTTTGAAAATGACAAGTTATCATTCCCTCAAATTAAAAGAAGAGAGATCATTCGACTAAAAAGTTATAGCACTATGATTCAAACAAATTAGAGGAAACTGATATCAATATTGTACTAATATGATGAGAAGCACTTACCATTTCAGCAATTTAATGTTATATATCCTCTTTAAAAAGGTTTAGAAAGTTCTCCATTTAACAATAATGGCAACCTATGTTTGCACTTTGCTTTACTTTAGCAAAATACTTTCACAGGTATTTAGCTCAGTATTAGAAATGAGGCTGCTAATAAGTGACAGTTCTGAGATTCAAATTTAGATCTTTTGTCTCCTATCCAGTGCTCTATTCACTGGCCTTGAAGTAATACCCAGAATCTAGACCCAAATCTATTGCTCATAAAATTGAATGTCATGGCACGTAAGCTCTTTGGTCTTCAATGTCCTTATATGTATAATGAAAGGATTGAATTAAATGATCTCTAAACTTCACCACTATTTTCTAAAATAAGAGAACGTGTTTTGAAGTCTATTAGTCAGAATAACAATAAAGTAAATTGACAAAATATGAAATTATGTTTTTAATAGAGTGTAGTGATTTGTAGAACATGGGTTTGTGTATAGAACTAAGTAAATTTTGCAATAAGAAAAGTAGTCCGCTTTGAGCATTTCTTTATTTATATCACCTGTGTATAAATACACAGGTCCACAAGGAGAAATGAAAACACATTTTGTACATTCTTACAAGGTATAGAAATATGTAATATTATTCTAACTTTGTTTTATTTTATAACAGTTTTATGGAGTTACAATTTGCATAAATAAATTCACCTTTTCAATGTGTACAATTCAGTGTATTTTTATTTTTTGGTATTTTTTGGTATAGTCACAAAGTTATGCAACCAGTACAACCATCTAATTGTAGATCATTTTCGTTTTTCCATAAAGAAATCCCTTACCAATTAGCAGTCACTCCCCGTGGCCACCCTGATCTACTTTTTGTTCCTATGGATTTGTCTACCGTGGACATTTCATATGAATGGAATCTCACATTATGTGGTATTTTGTGACTAGCTTCTTTCACTTATAATGTTTTCGAGGTTCATCTACATTACAGCATATATCAGTATGTGATTTGTTCATTAGCAAATAATATTCCATGTATGGTGTATTAATCAGCCAAAGGGGTGCTAATGCAAAGTACCAGAAATCTGTTGGCTTTTATAAAGGGTATTTATTTGGGGTAAGAGCTTACAGTCCCAAGGCCAAGAAAAGTCCAGCTCAAGGTACCATAAGAGGTACTTTCTCACCAAAGTCAGCTGTCACGTGTTGAAGCAAGATGGCAGGCAATCTCTGCCCAGTCTCTCAGGGCTTCCTATATTAGTGTCTGGTATAGGGCTCATTTCTTTCTGGGCCTTCTCAGCTGCTCAGCTGCTGTATTAGTCAGGGTTCTCTAGGGAAACAGAATCAACAGAAGATATCTGTCAATAATATGAGGTTTTATAAGAATCACTCATGTGACTGTGGGGATGCACAAGTCCATGTTCCGCAGGCAGGCTGCAAACTAGGGGCTCCAATGAAAGTCCAATGAATGTCCTTGATGAGTTTCCAGGAGACATTGGTTGTCCAAAGATGAGCTGGAAATTCTCTCTGAATGTTGAAATCACTTCCCCTTTTAAGGCATTCAACTGATTGGATAAAAGCGTCACCCATTGCTGATGGCAATCTCCCTAATTGATGCAGATGTGATCAACCATCCACGCAGTAAACTCACTGGTGACCAAAGTCCATAAATGTTCTTGTACTACAGTTAGCCCAGTACTTGCTTGACCAAACACCTGGACACAATTACTTGGCAGAGTTGACACATTAGCCTAACCATCACAGCTGCTCTGTTCTCTTCAGCTGCAAACTATCAGGTGAATGGCTCATCTCTCCCCGGGACCCCAGAATCAAATGTGACAGAGCTTTTCTCTCTTCTCATTATCTTCTTCTGTGTGTCTTCTTGAGTGAGTATCCATTTATATAGGCCAAAGGGGGCAGGGACTCACCCTGGGCTATACTTACTGACATAGCCCAATCAGAAACTCTAAACTGATTTTATCAAGTAAACAATCAGAGACCCCTCACTGAATCTAATACAATCAAAGAGCATCGCACCCAGAGGAACAGACCAGTTTACAAGCATAATCCTTCTCTTTTGAGGATTCATAAATAATCTCAAACTGCCACAAACAGTTTGAGGAATTTCTCTTCTATTATTAGTTTATTCAGTGATTTTATCATGAAAGGATGTTTTTGTGTCATCCTTTTTCTGTGTCTTCTGAGATGATCATATGGGTCTTGTCCTTTATTTTATTAATATGGTGTATTACCCTGATTTTTGGATATTAAATCTATGTGCATTCTTGGGATAAATCCCACTTGATCATGGTGTATAATCTTTTTGATATGTAGCTAGAATTGTTTTGCTGGTATTTTTAAAGGAATTTTGTGTCCGTATTCATAAGTGATATTGGTCCATAGTTTTCTTTTCCTCTGATACCTTTATCTTATTTTGCTATCCTGGTTGCACTGACTTTTTCAAATGATCTTGGAAGTGTTTCCTCCTTTTTATTTTTTGGGAAAAAAATTTTAAAGGATTGGTGTTAATTCTACTTTAAATGCTTGTTGGAAGTTACCAATGAAGTCATTTGAGTCTGGGCTTTTAATTTTGGGAAGTTTTTTAATTACTCTTTCAATCTCTGTATTTTTAGGGGTTTATGCAGATTTTCTATTTCTTCTTGGGTCAGTGTCAGTAGATTGTGACTTTCTATTAATTTGCCAATTTAGTCTATTTTTTAATCTAATTTGTTGCCATAGAGCTGTTCACAATATTCCCTTATAATCCTTTTTAATGCTCTAAGGTCAGGATTGATGATTTCTCTTTCATTCCTGATTTTAGTCATTTGAGTCTTCTCTCTTTTTTCTTTGAAAGTCTGACTAAAGGTTTGTCAATTTTCTAATCCTTTCTAAAAACTATCTTTTGATTTTGTTGAATTTCTGTATGGTTTTTCTACCTCTATTTCATTTACTTGCACTTACATCTCAGGGAAAGATTCTATTGACTGCTTTTTCCTGCATACAAGCCATGCTTTCCTACTTTTTTTGTGTGACTCATATTTTCTCTTGAAAACTGGATATTTAGAATAATATAATGTGGAAACTCTGAATATGAAATTTTCCTACCACAGCCAGGGTTTGTAGTTGTTGCTGATTGTTGTTGCTTTTGCTCTTGTTGGAACTGGAATAATTCTACAAAGCCTATTTTCTTTCTTATATGTGGTCACTGATATCTCTGCTTTATTATCTTAGTTGTAAGCTAATGATTGGATAGATTCCCTTGAAACAAAAAGTCTTAGTACATTGAGATTTCCACCATATCAGGTTTCACCAGAACACCTCAACCCATTATTTGTCAAAGTTGGAATATCTATCACTCTAGGTGAGAAATTTCCAAAACCCTAGATTTTACAGACCAGTAAAAATTAAGAGAAATGGAAATTTAAAAGTGGGGAGACTAACATAGGTTTTCTTAAATTTTATTCTTCTAACAAACAAGTATCTCCTACCACCATAAAAGAAAGGAGAAATTTTAATATGTAATAAATATGAAAGACTGCAATTCAAAATAAAATCTTCAATATTGGTTCCTCAATTGTAATAAATATACCACACTAATATAAGATAATAATAGGGGAAATTTGTGTGTGTGTGTGGGGGGGGGGATTATATAGGAATTTCCTATACTTTCTGCGTAGTTTTTCTGTAAATCTAAAACCTATCTGAAAATAAAGTTTATTATTTAAAAAAAAAAACTTTCCTTTAAATTAAATAAAATTAGTCTCATGGAAACTATTATATTATATTTAAGTTTTCATTTTGCACATACAACTGAAAACTTTTTCATGGAAATCCTTTTTGAGATATCATTTCATTGTTGGCAGAGCCACAATCATGGTTACAAGGAGTTCATTCATTTTAATTTGGTATACCTATTGACTACCTATTATGTGCAAGGCATTGATCCAGATCCCAAAGCAGTACAAGGATCATTACAACCCAAGCCCTGCCTTTGGAGAGTTTATAATCTAAGAAAAAACAACCAAATACCTGGAATTTATAAGAAAGGATTAAGGGAAATACTATGAGAGCAATAAACAACCCTATGAAGGTTAAAGAAAAATCGCCCAATCAGGACAGGCTTCATGAAGAAATTGGAATTTGAAATGGGCATTGAAAAATGAGTGGTACCTCAGATTACAGAAGAGAGGGAATGTGTGTGTGTGTGTGTGTATCTGTGTGTGTGTGATGGGAGAGGGTAAACAATGGAGAAAAAGCATTCCAGAGAATAACAGAAGCAATGCATGAAGTACAAAGTTTATACCATATCTAGGCAATAAGTAATAGGTAATTAATAAATTAAAATGCATTCTGAGAGAATAATATTATAAACCAAGAATGTTTTCAGAGGGACCAGTTTTAAATTTTTGGAAAGTTATTGGTGTATATATTATTTCAAATGCAAGGTCTACTGATTTTGACATTCTAGCCATTGGATTCATAATCCACATGGCTGAAAAAAAAGGTAAATCAATTACAAGACTATCTTTGGATTTTTATGATCTGAAAGACATGTACCTTACACTGGCTTCCAGGATTAAATAAGAATCCCACAGCACTAGCCATGAGTCAAGTCGGGGTAAAGTAATGATCTGGGAGAGAAAGCAGGCTTGTGGGGACAAGTTGTTGTAAAGTTGACATGGGGTCAAGATGGGGAGTCCACACAGGTATTGAAAAGCCAATCCAATTACAAAAGAGCATCAACAAATACAATGAGTATGATAGACTCATAGTTTTAAAAGTGAAAAACAGCAGAGATGCATCAAGTGAGGCGAAGTCAAAGTAGGTAATCAAGAGTTTCAGTTCACTCTCCAACAAGGGTGACCAGAAGCAGTGAAACCCTGGGCAAGAGTTTTACTATGAGAAAGGAAAACCACCACTGGTTTTCCAACTGAAGGTCAGGATAGGGAGATGGCCCAATCCTTATCCCTGTTATTCAAAAGCAGGTGCTGGAGTCAAGGTAATTTTGAAGTTTCAGTTACTTAACAGACCCAGGCCTAAGAAAGAAACTGACCTCCTCAAGGTAGTATTCAGAGCACTACTATCCAATTGCTGGCATCAAAACAAACCCCAGACATTTTAGCCCTTGGCTACAGAAAAACAAAAGCTTATTTCTAAAACCCAATTTCCAAGATCTGCTGACCTCCAACTCAAGTGGATTAAATTGGTTCCTGCAAAAGCAAGGCAGCCCGAAGATGGAAGAATTCTCATCCTCAACTGCCTTTAAAGAGGTAGGTTTGAGTCCAAGCTTAGATGAGATACAATCAAATTACTTTTAATGTCTTTTTGCATATTATTCTGTAATCAGCTTAATGTATTAATTGATCCATTTAGGGTATTTTTACTTTCTTTTTTAACCACTTAAGAAGATTTCTGTTATCTTACAAATTGTTTTCCTTTCTAATCAGCATTATTATTTTGTAACACTGTCCTCAAATATCCTTCCTTTGACTTCATTTTATCTCTCACAAATCGGTTGATTTGTCACAAAAATACTTGAACCTCCATTTCTGTGTGTCAAGAAACGGATGCTTGTATGAAAACCTTTATTTCAGTTTTTATTTGATAGAAATATCACTTTCACTCAGTTAGACAGAATATATAGTATTCTTTGAAGCTATCTTAATTTGTAGGTTCTAGTTCGTCATTCATTCATCCATTCATTCATTCAGCTGTTGTTATCTAAATGACATATATGCAAAGAGATTTTAAGTTCCTGTTCCTTTCAAGAGATTCTATCTTGGATGTCTTTGAGATATAGATATACATAGAAACATAGACATGATATATATAAATAAATAAAGGTGAATGTAGTAGATTCTACTAAAGTGCCACAATAAATTAACACAAACTTAGCAACTTTAAACAACACACATTTATTTTCCCATAATTTCTGGGTCAGGGTATGGGCATGGCTTAACCGGGTCCTCTGCCTAGGGTCTCATAAGGCTACAATCAAGGTGTTGGCAGGTGCTATGGTATCATATAATGCTCAACTGGGAAGGACCCACTTTTGACAAAATTCAGATCCTTGTGGTTGTAGGACTTCAGTTTCTGGCTGGCTGCTGGCCAAAGGCCACCCTTTCTTCTGGAGGTTACCTTTACTTCCTTTCTATAAGAGTCTCCCAACATAGGCATGCAGCAACATGGCAATTTCTTTCTTCACAACCAACAAGGGAATGAGAAACTAGTGAGAGAGGCTACAATCTCATGTAATATATCATAACACGAAACACAAATCTCCCATCACCTTTCCCATATCCTGTTGATTAGAAGCAAGTTACAGGTCCCACCCACACTCAGGGGAAGGGAATCACTTAAGGACATAAATACAAGGAGGTAGGGATCATGGAGGCTACCCTAGGGTCTGTCTGATACAACATATTTTTTCCCATAAGCCAAACAATTTTAAATAGGGCTGCCATATTTTTCTGTAAGGTTTTTGTTTCTCTTCCATTTATGAATATAATGAAACTGAGAGTGTATTCGCATGAAAAACCAAATATGGTACTCACTTCCTTTTGGATGTCATACTACATGACTGTTGCCGTTATTAAAATGGCACCAAAATGACAGTGCTATCCTGAAGTAAATTCTTTCCAGGATAGTGGCAGAGAAGACAAATGTGGCCTTTTGGTGGTCTTTTTTTTTTTTTTTTGCTGTGCTGCAAAAACAACAAGCTCTTGTTGCTTACTTGATTTTTCTTTTTTCTTTTTTTAAAACTTTAATTGAAGAAATATATTGAAGCATTACTGTAGACAAATGTATATTTTTTCATTGAATTAATTCATCATATTTTACATCCTTTGTTTATCAAAAAGAAACAGGCATAAAATCAATATTCAGTATTTTAATTTATTTATTAAAAATATCAGTGATGTGGTAACTAAATATGTTAAAAATACCAAATAATTTCTAATGTATATAGCTTTACGCAGGGTCATAGCACTTCCTTTTCAAATCCGTTGCATTAAAAATAATTACAACTTATCTTTGGTTAGTTATTTGATTTTTCTTCCATAAAAATAGTCCTCAAAATTTAAGACATTTGATTGTCACCGTAAATGCAATTTAAAAGGCACACATACACCTTTTACAAAATTGGAAAGACAGTAGTATAATAATCATTTGAATTCTACTGAACTGAGTCCATGATTCACATTTTATTTCATTTCATTTCCAATTTTGTCTTAATTTTCTAACTTTTTTCTTGGTTCTTATATGCTTTCTTACATGTAGCAAAAAACTTTATAAGAACTTTAACAATTGCAGTTCAATTTTGAAAGCTGTATTAATGCTAGCTTACTAATGTAGGCCCTTTTAAAGATAATCTATGCTAAAAAAGGACAAGTATACATTAAAAGAAGATACATTTACATTCCTTAAATACACTCTTCATAGATTAGGTTTAAATGAATCTGATTTGACCTTGACTTTTATAATAATGCTATTAATGTTATATGGAGTATGTTGCTAATTAGGAAATATATCTTAGACTTTTATTGTAATTATAGCAATTAACTTCCTAAAAAAGATAGCAAGTTGGGTACGTGAAAGCTACCTGTTGTTTCCAATTCTGTACCAAAATGTTCATTCACCAAAGTCACTGCTTCCCTTGCAGCTCTCTTAGGTGGTGACTGCCCAATTCCAGCACTTAAATTATCACAGGCCCAGAAGAGGACATTGTCTTACCTCCATGCCATACCAGTTTGAAACCATTACACCTTCACTCTTATGCAAAAACCATTCTGCCTTTAAGATTTACCTGAGAGGTATGGAAGGGCGTTTGGGGACATGAGTCTTACCACTCATCCTACCCTGTGAGGGATCCCAGTCCTGAAACTATACACAGAGAACAATACTGGAATAGAAAAACAAAATACCATTTCAGTAACAGCTGAGCAAGCATCCAGTGTCCCCAAATTTGCATTAGAGTAAAAGACTAACACAGATTTCTGCGTCAGTATCCTTGAATCTATGTTTTACATAGATTCATAGTCAGACAGGGGATCCGGCCATAGAAACTGCTAGTTCTTATCTACTTAATTCATAAAGACAAAGAACACAAGAAACATCGTGGATATGTACTGACTATGAACATAGAGTAACATAATCCTCTTGTGAAGCAACAAAAATTGCTCAATGTCCCAGATGGAGACCAAATCCTTTCTTGCAGAGGTGAAGGTGGGGTATAGGTAGACCACCGGCCAGGGTGATGACAAGGACTCTCCACAACAGCTTAGCACCTTATACCAGCTGAAACCAAAGACAACTTCCTCCTTACAAATAAATGTTATCTATCAAGCTTACAGGCTTTCCTTCCCATTCATGTCACTCCCTGCTCAAGGACACTTTAATTTTTCACACCCTTTATCACTAGTGTCATAAAGAAAGAGCAAACTCCATAGCATGGCATCAGAGCATATAGACCCAGACCATCTGGGTCAGAATCATGTCTTATAACATAGGTTCTGCGTGAACTTGAGAAAATTACAAAATACTCTAAACCCCCATCAGTAAAATGGGATTTTATAATATGTATTTCATAGTGTTCTAATGAGGATTACATTAGTAAATATTTGCCAAGGCCTTAGCACAGTGCATAACATGGTATGTGTCCTCTAAATGTAAACCAATCTTTTAATTGATATGTTATCATCATCAATGTCAGCATAGAATTACAAGGACGTCAGTGACCTGAACTATCCCAGTCTCATCTCCTTCCATTTCTCCCTCATCCCAAGATTATAAATGTATTATTCAGCAAAACTTAATGACTTGTTTGATAGACTGAATAATGGTCCCCAAAGATGCTCACCTCCTAATTCCCAGAACCTATAAATATTTCACCTTACCTGGTAGAAGGACTTTGCAACTGTGATTAAGTTAAAGACCTTGAGCTGGAAGATTATTCTTGCTCTTCCAGGTGGGCCCAGTGTGATCACAAAGATCTTTATAAGTACTATAGTACATGGTTAGTGGCAACGCTTCAATATGTGTTATTCAGTTGTAACAAATAGTGTAATGAAGGATGTTGTTAATATGGGAAAGTGTGTGTGTGGTGGGGGGAGGAGTTGAGGAATATAGGAATCCCCTATATTTTTATTTAATGTTTACCTAGTCTAAAGCTTCTTTAAAAATAAAAAATTAAAATTAAAAAAGAAGTAGGCAAAAGGAACTGAGTCAGAGAGAGAAGATATAAGAGCAGAAGAAGAGTCAGAGTGGAGAGAAGATGCTATGCTGCTGACTTTAGAATTGGAGGGAGGGGCCACAAGCTAAGGAGTGCAGGCAGCCTCTAGAAACTGGAGAAAGCAAGGAAACAAATTCTTCTCTGAAACCTCCACAAGGAACACAGGCATGCCAACACCTTGACTTTAGATTTCTGACCTTCAGAACTGTAAGAGAATAAATTTGTGCTATTTTAAGCCACTAAATTTGTGGTAATTTTTTACAGCATCAAAAGGAAATCAATATACTGCATTTTGAAGTATAACTTAAGTCATGCCTTCATATTTTGCTCACATCACTGTCTCAGCTCAGAATACTCATAGAAGCATTTGCCAAACTAACTCCTATTTATCATTTAGGTCAGCTCAAGCATTATGGCCCCCAGGAAGTCTTCCCCAATATCCTCCCCAAAATTCTAAGCTCATAAAATCTCTCATCTATACTCACCTCTTCCTCATAGCACCCCATGATTATTTCTATCATAACACTTGGCACATGGGATACAAGATTTTGATAATATGTTTGTCTCTTACCCATCCCAGTGCCATGTAGCCCACATCACAATATGGCACATGTACACATACACACCACAGGATCCCTTGAGGGTAGTAAACTTGTCTTAGTCATCTCTGAATCTGATCACTTTGTTCAATTTAACACATATTTGGTAGCTAGTACATTTTTACCGAACTTGGTTTTCTTATCCAATATATCTAGTATTCATTATCTCTAATCTCTTATTAATAAAACATTCATTTATAAAATGAGATTTGTGCACATTTTTAAAAGTCAGACAAGAATGCATAAATATTAATGTTCACTTTTCTCTAAAAGCAATATTAGGAAAATACAACAATTCCAAAAACATAATCTTTTCAACTAAATTGATAGTTTAAGCAAGGTAAAGAAACTTAATAACATTGTTTTGAGACCCCAAATCGTATTAAACAATGTGACCAATTGATATGTCTATTCTTCATGTTAAAATCCCCTTTCAAAGACAAAAATCTGCAGTTACTGGAGATTTTTCAATGTGTTATAGACTCAAGAAACAATAACAAAAGAGAAACTGGAAACTACTTTATTAGCTTTAGGTTAAACTACAAGCTCCACAAAGGCAAAAACATGTCCATCTTTATCCTTTTGGTACTGGACGCTGGAACATAGCATCTAATATATTTTGGTTAAACGTTTCAGTGAGAATTGCCTCCTAATGTTATGCTTATGAAGAGGATGTATACGCTAAGTCCATTCAATCAGAAAATATATTAAGCAACAATAATAGTAGTCATATTGTATTGGGTACTTATGATGTAATAAACACTTGACAGACATGAACTCTGTCTGGATCATCTACGGATCTTCAAATTGACAAGAGACTCATACCAAAATATCAATAATTGTGGGTTGGTAGCAGGAATGCCAGGAGATGATGGCACTGAGGAAGAGCAGCAAGAGGTATTTAGAAGAATTGTGTTAACACCAAAAGAGAGAAGTTTTTGCTTGAATTTTTTTTAAGTACTATTCTAGAAGCAGTGAGTGGAGTTGTTATACTTTTTAATGATGTTATACATTTTTAATATGCATACAAGTGTAACAAAATTCTCGTGGAAAAAACAAATGTTATAATCATAATTAGATTATTCCAAATTATATAATTCCCACTGGAAAATCTTTTGCAGCACAGTGAATAATTTTATAGTCTTACCATGGTATTTCCTTTACTTCTCATCTCCCATTAATACCTATTCTGATTACAGTTATTCTTTCCAGCTTTATAATTCACTGGACTGTAGAAATCATTTTGGCATTTTACAATTGGTGATGGCAGAATTATATTGTCAGTTTTTCTGCTGCTTTAATACTTAAGCCTTCCTAATTTTGAAATAAATCTGAAAATTTTGGGTTGAATGAAATTATTTCAAAACCATGATGTAGTTTATACCTCCTTAGAGAAAGACATAGAAACTACCCTTATGTCAAAAAATGCTGAATTTGTTTTTGAAAATTCTATATATTCTATATTTTCTATATATTTAGCTAATATGATCAACTTGAACAATTGCAATGAACTATCAGTTCTGTGGGGTTAAATCAATGCAGATTTTTATGGCTGTTCTGCTTTAATTATCATTTTTCTATCAAAAGTTTAATATCATTTTCCATTTTCATGAAAATATTGCGTGTGATAAAAGGTATCTTCAAAGTCCATATTGAAAAATTTTGTAACCATGTAATTATTAACATTCAAAAAAGTTTTGTTTTCACAAAAGAAGCATCTAATTTAGTTTATATTTGACATTAATCTTCCATTACAGAAACTATTAGAACATTTGAAAATATGGTAAAATTGCCATTATCTGTAACAAATTTAAAAATATATTTTTTACACTTCTTTCCAAATTCTTATATTACAAACAAATTTGATCATTAAGTTCAAATTGAGGAAAAGGTATAAAATATAAATGTATAAAAGGGGCTGGTTATAGGACTCAACAACATGTTCTGAAACAAAACTTAAAACATTCATTAAAAATCACCCCTGAAGACATGGAGAATTTCACTTGTCAACAACAAAAAATATATTGGAAATCATTTCTAGGCATTTTCTAATTTTGTTAACATTATATGTTTCTTAATTTTATGTAATTATATGTTTCTTTAAACATTTAAAAATTATAGTAGCTACCAAGTTTTTGAAGTACTTTCTCTGTAAAAATGTATAAATTTGAGGCATTGATGGTGTTAAAGATAATTCTGTTTATAAAGTTAAAAATCAGAAGTAATATACTTTTCTTATTTATTTTTAAATAGTGTTAACTTTTTGTCATCATTATGAGCCAAAGAATATTTTGATAGGTATTATAGTTCCAACTTTCAGGGACCATTATTGTATTATAGCTACTTTATTTTATAATTCAGAAATATCAAGCTTTGACTCCAATGAGTTATTTTTATATACCTTTTCAATGTAATAAACAGATCAAAAGAGCATGCTATGGAAAAAGAGAATAAATTCTATTAGAAATATTTCTGATTTAGCTTAAAGTTGCATTCATTACTTAGGTCAGAACAACCCCAGCTTGATCTTTTTTAGGTGTGTATTATCTGTTTTTGAGATACCTGAGACAGAAAGAATAAAACCCAATTTCCCAGGAGCAGTCAAATAATTACATGTTGAATTTATAAAATCCTTTATTTTTAAGGCAACAACAGCAAAAAAAAACATTTGCATTTGAGCTCAGCAACCAACATACACTTTTGAAACTGCTAAATAAATAAAATTGTGAACTAAAGGAGAAAAAAGCTCCTACATCATTTATTTGTTTTCATTTTGTTTTTGTTTTTTTACTGGAGTCTTTATATGTGGATTATAGACCAATTTATTTTTCAAGCCACACATTATCAACTTTTCCAGATCCTTGTAAATTTCTTCAGGTGTTCCTTTTCTAAAACTTCTTCTCTTGTCTTCAGGCATGATTTATAATGAATGTTTTCTTTAAATTTTGCTCAGGAGTATGTTGAGTCCTATAACCAGCCCCATTTATACATTTATATCTTTCTCATTTTTAGTATATAAAACAGTTCAAACACGTGGATTTTAAACACATGTGGATATTACACTAGGATAAATATGAGCTGCAAACTGGGATACTAACTTTCAAGTCAATTCATGAAATGCATAAGACATAATGCTAGTCACAGAGGTGGGGAATAATAATGCAAATGTTCCAGGTGATAGCATCCTGGTACTTGTGGCCTTGTGTAATCCATTCTCCCTGAGTATGGACTTGAACCTAGTAACATCCTTCTAATAAATAGAATATGGCAAAAATGATGGGATGTCACTTCCAAGATTAGGTCATAAAAGACTGTGACTTCTGTCTTGCTCATCCTCTTCCTCTCATGCTTGACCGTTTTGATTTAGCAGGCTGTCAGGTTGTGAGATGCCCTATGGAGAAATCCATGTGGCAAGGAATTGAGGGCAGGCTTTGGCCCTAAGGCCCTCAATCCAACAATCTAGGAGGAACTGAATCCTGTAAATAACTGCTGAGTGAGCTCAGAAGCAGTGTCCCAGTTGAACCTTGAGGCACCCGCAGCCCCAGCTGACAGCTTGATTGCAGCCTGTGAGAGACCCTGAGCTGTACCACCCAGTTAAGTTGCACCTAGATTCCTGACGCAATGAAACTGTATGATAATTAACCTGCTAAATGTGGGTTATTATTACATTAACCTGCTAAATTATGATTTTAACCTACTAAATGTGGGGGTAATTTGTTACAGAGCAATAGGGAACTAATACACTCTCTCTTCCAAAAATATATAATCTATTAAAAGAATTAAGTTAATTTTGATATAAGGTAAGATATAATGTGCCAAGATGTTTTTTTTATTTTTATTTTTTTAATCATTATGGTGGCACTAAAGATGATCATTTCTGACAAAGAGTATTTATTAGGAAAGAGATGGTAAAAAGAAGCAGGAAAAGTGAAGGTGATTTTTCCTAGAGAGAAAGAATACAGTTAGATTATTACAGATCCTGAATGTCACACAAAGGAATCTTCTCTTAATTCTGTAAGAGGTAAGGAGCCATTACAGTTTTTGAGCATAGGAGTTATGGGAAGATAGCTGTATTTTAGGACAAGAGCTCTGGAGACATTATATGCACTGGATTAGAGAGAAAGAGAAGATAACTCTAGGTCACTAAAAAAGGGGCATTGTAAAAGTCTAGATGTGAAGGAATGGGAGTCAAAGTCATGTAGAAATGGTAGTAGGAACAGTAATAGGACAACGAGTATGAGATGCTTGAGAGCAAAATTGACGAACAAAGGACTATACAGAAATTGAGATAAAGAGGGGGATCAAAGATGGCACTAAGCCTAATTGACTAGGAGAAATGGCAACATAATGAAACAAGGAAGAGAGCACAAATGGAGGAGCAAGTTAAAGGAATAAAGCAAGTTCATTTGAACTGGACTATTTTGAGTAACAGCAGGATAATATGTGCAGTAGTAAATCAGCAGTTTCAAATACAATTATAATGCTTAGGAATAAAGTCAGAACTGCAGGTAAGGATTTGGAAATAATTAACTTAGAGATGCTGGTTAAAGGCATAAAAAGAAATGAGATAGACTACTGAGTGCTTCAAAACCTCTTATTACTCTCCACTATCTGCAGAATAAAATAAAAATCATTAGCTACCTGCTTATCCAACTTCGGATGTTGCACATACATTCTATATTCCAAACACACAAAATGACTAACAGGTCTGATTTATATAAATCAGAGCTTTACCACCCACTATGTCTGGGTCTTCCAGTTCCCATTCCTGACATGCCCTCTCCCCTAACATTCATCTGGTATACATGGAACCTCAATGGCCACCTCTTTTGTGTACCCAGAATACATTGTCGTAATCACTACTAAGCCCTTATCACATTATATTATTATGTTTTCTTTTCTGTCCCAAACACTCTAACACTAAGTCAGGGATCCTGACATTAATTTTATACCTACCGTTATATTGAGTATATAGTGTAAACTCAATCTTTCAAAGCAATTACTAGGAAAAAGGGAGGAAAAGAGATGGAGAGATAAGAAGAAAGTGGAAATTATCCACCTTTAAGAGGCAGGCCAAAAAAGGAAAAATTAAGGAGACAGAAGAGCAGTGGGAAAAGAAGCAAAATAATAAATTGTACTTTTAAAGAAATGAGTGGATTGAGAGTTCCCTCAGTCACTACCTTCTTAAGCTTTAAACATTTCTCCAGGTTAATTTTTCAAAACATGATAAAGTTCATTTTTTTGTGGTATTTGGAAGCTTTTTATATAAATCAGATCTTTATCAAATCTACTAGGAACAAACTCTCTTTTAAAACACATTCCTCTCTATCTAACAGAGCTGCTGACTAATAATTAAACTCCATTCTTTCCTTAATGCTTTCCAATTTAAAGAGCCAGGGCGAATAATGTCACTATTATTTCATATACCTCTTGAGACTCCACAATTTGCCTCACTTTATCTCTTAGTACCCATTGATGTAGATTCTTATGGCAACCCAAATAATTATCCCCAAATATTATCAATAATATGTCTTCTTGATCACACAGGGTCTAATTCCAGCCTTCCTCATATACAAGACTTATCCCCAAGCACAGCTTCTCTCCTGTTCTTAAGCAGTTTCATAAAATAGGACAGTTGAAATATTATCCCACATGTCACTGCCTTTGCTACAACCATTACTTGCCACAGTGGGCAGTATATGAAATAGTGTTCTGTATACCTCAGCTGGCACATACAACATTTTTCTTGCTGGTAATTCATTTGCTTGTTTTCAACATTCAATTCGTAAAGAAAGTTATGGATTGAATTGTGTTCCCCAAAGATCATGTTCAAGTCCTGATCCCTGTCCTGTGAATGTGATCTTATTTGGAAATACAGGGTCTTTGAAAATATTAGTAAAGAGAAGGGTAAAACGATTAGGGTGGACCCTAATCCAACATGACTGGTATTCTTAAAAGAAGGGGAGAATTGGACACAGACCAGATGGAGGGAGAATTCCATATGACGACTGAGGCAGAGAATGCCATGGATTGCCAACAACCACTGCCAGAAGCCAGGAGAGAGACAGTGAGTAGATTCTTCTTCATAGACTTCAGAGGACTCATGGCCCTAACAAAACCTTGCTTTCAGACTTCTAGTCTCCAAAACTGTGATACAATAAATTTCTGTTGTCTTACACTAACACACTTTGCGGTACTGGTTACAGTAACCATAGAAAACTAAGGCAGAAACATGTAATATCTTGGCTGCTACACTAAATTCTTTCTTTCCTTTCTTTTTAAGTACCCAAAAATGTTGTCAGGGTACATATAAAAAAAATAGTTTATGTGCCACAGTGGGATTTTGCTTTACTCCTTACTTGTAAAAATTGGAATGTAACTTTTTCCCACAATAAAGAACAACCTCCCCTCTTCTTTAAAAGATCAATTATTATTTTTTTAATGATGTTATCCATTCCCAAAATACATCCCAAGTCTACTTGTCCTAAGTGCTTGCCAAAAATAGATTGACAGTACAGGATTATTTCTATTATTCTATAGTATAGATTTGCCTTAAAAGCAGCTGAAGCATAATAAAATAAAAATAATAATGTTATTATAAATAATATCTAATGAGTATTTAGTAGGTGCCAGGCAATGAAATAACTGGGGCCCAGAGAGGGTAAGTAGCATATCCAAAGCTGTACAATGAATAAAGGGCAGAAACAGGACCCAAATCCAGGATCTCACTTCAAGGACCATGATCTTTACTACTGTTCTATATCTTGTAAGATCTGCAATCATATAGCACCTTACAACTTACAATGAAACATTAATATGTTGTGATCCTCAAAACATTACCAGTTGGATGTCAGCACAGACATTGGTTATAATTTGTGATAAAGCTAAATTTGCTGATTTCAAATTTGATCATATCTATGAATTTTCTCCATGAATCACATGTTTAAGGAGATTATCATAACACAGAAAAAATGGAATTAAAATATAATTTTTTATGAGAGTGCTTACAACAAGAATAAATGACCAGTTAGCACTGTACTTCTGATTTGGTGAACAATGAATATTTTAAGAGGTATTGTTGTTAGGTGCTTTCAGAACTGGTATAAAGTGCCAAAATGAAGTGATGAATTCTCCATCCACAAAGAGAAGATATTTCCTCATAATCAAGATCTCTGTTGGCCATCCTAGCCAAGGGCCATCCCAGAATCCTCCATTTCAACACCAATGACTCACTAACAGAGGCCCACATGCTTTAGCTCTTGCCTTTCATCCCTTTCTAAACTCCATCTTCCCTTTGAAGTCTAGCTTCTTGATGGGGATTGAATTATGTCCCCCACAAAAAGCATGTTCAGGTCCCAACCCCTGGTCCTGTGGATGTCAACTAATTTGTAAGTAGGAACTTTGAAGATATTATTAGTTAAGTTGTGCCCAATCTGAATGAGGGTGGACCTTAATCCAATATGGCTGAAGTCCTTATAAGCAAAGGAAATTGGAAGAGAGAAGCCACGGGGATCAGCTAGAAGCTGGAAGTCAATGGAATCCTGAAGAGAAAGGAGAACGCAGCCATGTATATTCCCATGTGGTAGAAAAGCCAAGGAACCCGGAAGATTGCCGGTCAGCCATAAGATTGCAACCTCTTTTAACCTCTGAAACTGAGAGCCAATAAATTCCTGTTGCTAAGCCAGCCCACTCTATGGTATTTGTTTTAGCAGCTAGGGAACTAAGAGTTTTAAGCCCTTAAAGAGAAAAATAACCACCTTCATCTATTTCACATGTATGGAACAATTGGGGATACAAAGTTCATGATGGTTATTCTCAAGAGGAATCACATTTAGAGGGAGGAAAGAGTACAAGAAGTACCAATGAACACCTCCTTGTGTTTCTGCACATAGTGGGTTTCAGTCAAAGTTGGATGATGAAAACTAGGCCTCTTCATAGGCCAACAACATACCTTGTAATTCTTTTCTGGCCTTTAAAAGGGCTTGGTGAACTTTTATTTAAAAATAAATGCAAGGAGTCAGATTCTAGACTACAGTTTTAATAAGGAATTGGAAAAAAAAAAATTCAGGCTGACAAAAATAACATAATGCACCAATCCCTTGGAGGAGAAGTCAACAGGAAGTGTAGCTGAGATCTCTGGTTTAGAATAAGATTCTTCCAGAGGACTGCAGGATGGTCTGAATCCTGGGTTTCAGTTGTAAGCCTTGTTTGTTGGTGACTGAACAAGTGATAACATACCGGGAGACCCCCGAGGCTGCTCCAGGTCCTATTTGAAGCATACTCTCCTCTTCAAACCACGAGGAGGTACAAGAAATCACCGAAGTCTCTGTGCTGCAGCCAGCACTATAAATTTGTAGATGTCTCTGCTAAGGGTTTTATGGCTTCTTTGCAAAGCTGCCTTTAGTTACAAGACTGCTGAGCCATATCCACTCATTTCACAGTGAAGTAGATGCCTGTGAGGGCACTGACTTTAGGAATCAAAGAGCTTCTGTCTTTTCTGCAGTTCTACAGTTTCTTCCACTCCTCAAGGGACACAGACACTTTCAGAATGAGAGAACTTGCCTCAGCCCAATAGGAAGGAGTAGGAATGGAAATTGAAATTTTTAATAACTGTTTTCTTCCTTTTATTCTATCAAAGACATATAACTGCTAATCAGAACTTCTGATCAGCATGAGATAAACATTACAGAATTATCTACTGAGTAGATATAATTCTACAACATAAGAGGTATTTGACAGATTAGAGAGCTCATGTCACCTTATCATGAAAAGCTATTCAATTTTTGTTACATTTATAAAATGTTTGAAATGTGGCATAGAATCCCTACTATATTGCCAAACTCTGAGGAGCCCAGGAAAGCCAAGCTGTCTCCACCAACAGAGTAAACAAATCCCTCTACATTTAAAATTGTTTAAGCTTTCAGAATATGACAGAAGCACCTTTTGAGTAGAGATTCAAAGAAACAAGCAAGGCAAGTATAATCTAAACAACAGATAAGGTCACCTATGGTTTTCCTCTAAACCTATATCTTGTCCAGAGTGAAGATAATCCCTTTAGAGAGAATTTTGCCAAAATCTGAGAGTTTGCATTTTGTCACCTCCAATTCTGATTTCCTTTCCTGTTAAATTCTCACTGTCACTCATATTCGGCTCAACACATTTATTCTCTTTTCTCTGCTTAGTGTCATCTCAGATGTATAACACAATCCCTTTCTTTGATTAATCAAAACAATTCAATCAAGAAATCTGCATATATAACAGACACTATTAAAGGTGTGCATGGTGGAACAAGTTGCTGATGATTACATGTCTAGATAAGAAACACTGAAAAACTGAATATGGACAATCTTTCATCCCTTTGCTTGGAATTTATTACTGTTGTATTAGTCAGCCAAAGGGGTGCTGATGCAAACTACCAGATATCAGTTGCCACTTATAAAAGGGTATTTATTTAGATTAGAATCTTACAGTTACCAGGCCATAAAGCATAAGTTACTTCCCTCACCAAAGTCTATGTCCATGTGTTGGAACAAGATGGCTGCTGATGTCTGCCAAGGTTCAGGCTTCCTGGATTCCTCTCTTCCCAGGGCTTGCCTGTCTCAGGGCTTAAGCTTGCTTCTCATCACAGGGTTCCTCTCTTCCTGGGGCTTGCATCTCTCCAGGCTTAGACTTGCTTCTCTCCACAAGGCCAGCTGCAGACTATCAGGCTAACGGTTCCTCTCTTCCTGGGGCCTTCTCTCCTTCCTCATGACCAAGCTCTTCTGTGTGCTTGCTTCACCAGGCTCCAGCATTAAAACTCCAACATCAAAACTCCAACTAACTCCTCTGTTCTGCCATGTAGTTTTATCTCCAAGTCCCCACCCACCAAGGGGCGGTGAATAAACATCCTACTGATGTGGCCCAATCAAAGCCCTAATCATAATTTAATCATGCCCAGAGGAACAGACCAGTTTACAAGCATAATCCAATATCTATTTTTAGAATTCATAAATAATGCCAAACTGCTACATCTCTTGATGTTTCTGTACTTTTCCCCCTCTTGCTACAGTATTGCTGACCCTCTCTTACCTCTTCTGAGTTCACTCCCATCTTCAAGTAACCATCATTTCTGATACTGAACAGTTCAGTCATCAGTCTCCTTCTAAACCATACCCTGGAGGGGCTTGGGCTTTTCCAACAAAAATAGGTCTCTCAAGGTGTCTTGTTAAAAAATGTCCATCTATTTAGGAGAGAAATCATGATGCTCCCTTAAGGGCGAAGCAACTACCTCCAGTTGTGTTTTCCAAATAGCACTGTTTTTCATTCTTCCCTGAAAGGCTTTTGCCAACCAAACAAAATGCATATATTAACAAAAAGCTAACACGGTGTTTTAATAGAATTCCTTGACAATTATAATATCGCTATATCTGTCTCAGGAAGTGTAATGTAAGCCAACAACTAAAATAATCTATTCACACATAATAATATTAGAAACCATAAACAAAGGAGAAGAAATGTAATCTGCCTATTCACTTAACATCTTTAAATTGCTATTTTTAACCTTAAAAATAGCTAAAGGTGCATTTACGGTGCCCATAATCACACACAGACACACAAATTATTCAAGTGAATTGCCAGATTTAAACCATAGGTTTACTACAGAAAACCAATTTATTTCATTATTTAATTGTCATTATTTAACTAAATCATCTTATACAATGGCTATAAAAGTAATAGTTATATTGAGGAAGGGGCGAGGTGGCAGCTGAGTAAGGAGAACTAAGAGTCCTCATCCTACAGCACAGTTAGTAACCAGCCCGAGCTATCTAAAGCACCTCTTCGGGGGGCCCAGGAGACCAGAAGAGCATCCTGCAACATCCTTTAAAAAAAAAGAAACGGAAGGAGGAGACTGCCCATCTGCAGTGAAGATTCGTGAGTAGAGCACTCCATGCCCCAGAGGCCAGTGCCCATCCTCCACTGGCAGCAGAAGCTGCCTAGTGAGCTATTCTGTGGTTGGAGTTGGAAGTTGCATTTCCTAAAAATCAGGGAGAAAGAGACAGTTGGCCACCAAATTCAGCTACTGACTAGTAAATTCAGCTGGCTAAAGTATAATCCTAAGAACAGCTAAAGTTTAAACCTGTCCAAGTCAGAAAGAGGCTGGTAGATGCCACTTAACTCCTCCCCAGAATGAGGCGAAGTGGGGCTGATTGAAAATCACAGTGATGGTAGAGACCAGCTTTTTTCCACCCAAATCAGACTGCAACCCTATCCTACGCTCCAGCCCCACCTCCAGCAGGGAGGAAGCTGGTAGGACCTGCAGGTGCTTTTGGTCTGCACAAACTGGTTTGTTGAGCACCTTTGATTCTATCTCTACCTCCACTCTTCCTCCATAGGATAAATAGGAGGGGACAGGTGTTCCCTCAGCCTATCTGTACAACTGCAGGCACTTTCGGCCTGCATGACTTCGACTGTTGGGTGCCTGTGGCTCCACCCTCACTCCAATATGACAAGAGGGGGATGGTGTTTCCTTAGCCTTTCTGGGCAATGGCAAACACTTTCAACCTGCATGGACTGAACTGTTGGGAGCCTGTAGATCCACTCCCAGCCACCAACAGGATAGGAGGGGGCTGGTGTTTCCTCGGCCTCTCTGCAATAGCAGGCACTTTTGGCCTTCACGGATTGAACTGTTGGGCACCTGTGGTTCCATCCCCACCCTCCAAAAGGCAGAAGGGACAGTACTCCCTCAGCCTCTCAGGGCAACTGTAAGTACATTTGGCCTACATGTATTAGATTGTTGGGAACTCCGGAGGGTCCATCCTATCACCTGGCAGGGGAGGACGGGGGTTCAGTGCCACATCACTCTACCTGGGCAACTGCAGTAATTTTGGACCTGCATGGCATATATTGTTGTCCACACCTGCAGCTCCATCCCAACCTTAAAAAGGGAGGAGGGGCATGAAGCTTCATTTGTATCTCCAGGAAACTACATACAGGCTTGGCCTTCATGACTTGGATTATACATGGCTGAGGCTCTGTCCCTAACCCTGGCAAAGTAGAAAGGTGGGAGAGGCTTCTTCGGTCCCTGGGGCAACACAGGAAGCTTCAGCCTCCAGAGCTTACAGTAACAATTATATCCTCAGTTCCTACTACACAGCCAGCAAGGAAGAAAGTGAAAGAAAGTCCTAAACTAAAGAGAGAAACTGCACTCAGAATAAATACATCTAGTAAGTCAAATGCCAAGACACCAATAAAAAAATTACAATCCATACCAAGAAACAGGAGGATATGGCCCAGTTAAAAGAACAAGATAAACCTCCAAATGACATAAAGAAGTTGAGACAACTAATTATAGATGTTCAAACAAATCTCCTTAATAAATTCAATGAGATGGCTAAAGAGATTAAGGATATTAAGAAGATACTGGGTGAGCACAAAGAAGAATTTGAAAGCATACACAGAAAAATAGCAGAACTTATGGGAATGAAAGGCACAATAAATGAAATTAAAAATACACTGGAGGCATATAACAGCAGATTTGAAGAGGCAGAAGAAAAGGATCAGTGAGCTTGAAGACATGGCCTCCAAAAGTGAACATACAAAAGAACAGATGAAGAAAAGAATTAAAAGAATTGAACAGGGCCCCAGGGAACTAAGTCAGCAAAAGACATGCAAACATATGTGTCCTGGATGTTCCAGAAGGAAAAGAGAGGGAAAAGAGGAAGAAGGAATATCTGAAGAAATAATGGCAGAAAATTTCCAACCCTATTGAAGGACATAGATGCCTGTGTCCAAGAAACACAACGTACCCCCATCCATATAAATCTGTATAGACCTATTCCAAGAAATACATTAATCATAATGTCAAATGCCAAAGAAAAAGAGAGAATTCTGAAGGCAGCAAGGAAAAGAAACGAATAACATATAAGGGATACCCAAGTAGATTAAGTGCTGATTTCTCATCAGAAATCATAGAAGGAAGAAGGCTGTGGTTTGATATCTTTAAGATACTGCAAGAGAAGAACTGCAAGCCAAAAATCGTATATCCAGCAAGATTGTCTTTCCAAAATGAGGGCGAGGTTAGAATATTCACAGGTAAACAGAAACTGAGAAAGTTAGTAACCAAGAGACCAGCTTTGCAGGAAACACTAAAGGGAGTATATGCATGTTAGGCTAATGTGTCACCTCGGCCAGGTAATTGTGCCCAGTTGTTTGGTCAAGCAAGCACTGAGCTAATTGTAATACAAGGACATTTATGGACTTTAGGCATCAGTGAGTTTACTGCATAGATGGCTGATTATATCTACAATCAACCAGAGAGATTGCCATTTTATCTGATCAGTCGAATGCCTTAAAAGGGGAAGTGATTTTAGCATTCAGAGATAATTTCCCAGCTCACCTTTGGATAGCCAACATCTCCCGGGAACTCATCAAGGACCTTCATCAGATTTTTATCGGATCCCCTGGTTTGCAGCCTGCCTGTGGAACCTAGACTTATGCATTCCCATGGTCACGTGAGAGATTTTTATAAAATCTCATACTATTTACAGATATCTCCTGTTGATTCTCTTTCCCTAGAGAACCCTGACTAATATAGCTTGGTACCAGGAGTGGTTCTTGAGGAACAGAATCTTAAATGTGAGATTTCTGAAGTGGTTCTGCGAGTTTTGCAACTGGTCTCTACTCTAATTGGACTCAAGGATGCTAATGACTCCCTTTCCAATAATGAAGAAGCTAATAATAGTCCATGGCATGATTTGGCAATGAAGATACACAAAATATCATCACTGGATTCCCCTACTTCCATACTTATAAGAGGCAAGGATCCACAGGGTTTTGTGGAGTCAAAAAGTACAGTGATGTCGGCTGGCTCCTCCTAGATACAGTTACAAAAGAAAGAGATGAGCTAAAGGCTTCAAATTTGCAACTTAAACACCACATAGATGATGGAAAAGTTTCTGTGAGTGTTCTGAAAGAAAATCTTGTTTTATGCAGCCTCAGGCTTGAGAGCTCTGAAAACATAACTCAGACTCTCGTTGTACAAATAGCAGAGTTACAAAGGAAATTAAAATCTCAACCTCACAGGGTGTCTGCTGTTAAAGTGAAGGCACTGATTGGAAAGGAGTGGAACCCTGAGGATTGGGATGGAGACATATGGAATGATGATGATATGGGTGGGGACATTAGAGCCCTAACTTCTGCTGAGACTTTGCCAGATAAACCTGTGATGGCCTGCCCTGTGGAGACCACACTTTGTCAGCCTTGTATCACCCAGCCTCCAGCCTGCCCCAGGGAGTGCAGACCTCCTTCCAGCCCTGAGGTGGGTACCAGCCAAACTGAAGCTTGCACTGCCCAACCTCTGGCCTGACCCAGGGAGTTTGGACCTCCTCCAAGCCCTGAGGCAGGTACCAGCCAAACTCCAGAATGCACAGCCCAACCTCCATTCTGCACTGAGGAATCTGCCTTCCAATGCCTGCCTGAAGGGATTAACCCTGTTTTACCAGATGAAAATGCAAAGGAATGCTCTGAGGTCAGCAGGTTGTAAGGCATTTCTAATCCTTCTCCTTACCTACCCCCACCACCTCTCTTCTCTTCTAGACTTATTACTAGACTAAAATCACAACAAGCCCCCAAAGGCAAAATACAAAGTGTGATCCATGAAGTACTCTATACTCTAAAAGAACTGCATGAGTTTTCCAACTTATATAGACAGAAATCAGGGGACTATGTGTGAGAATGGATACTAAGGGTATGGGATAATGGTGGAAGAAATATAAAGTTGGATCAAGCTAAATTTATTGATATAGGCCCACTAAGCAGAAATTCTGGATTTAACACTGTAGCTCAAGGGGTTAGAAAGGGCTCTAACAATAAGTTCAGGTGGCTGACTGAAACATGGAACAAAAGATGGCCTACCGTGTCTGAAGTTGAGATGCCGGATTTGCCCTGGTATACAGAAAAAGAGGGAATTCAAAGGCTTAGAGAGATTGAAATGCTAGAATGGATTTACCATTTAAGACATGCCTACCAACACAGGAATGTCTAGAGGACACACCTTTAACTAGGACTGTGAGGAATAAATTTGTAAACTTAACTCCATCTTTCCTGAAGAGCTCCGTGGTTGCCCTTCTCTGTAGTCCAGATATTACATAGGGACTGCTGTAATGGAATTAGAATTCTTAAACATTATGGAGGTGATCGGAACTCCTGCGGGTAAAGTCAAATATCGGCAGTTAATCACCAGACAAGGTAGGCGTGGCTACCACAATGAAAGGCAGACTCAAAGCAGCAATCAATAGTCTGAGTCGCAGAGTTATTGCGTGGGCTAATAGATCACAGGGTACCTAGAAGTGAAATAGATGGGCAGTGTACTAAATTACTTCTGTACTACTTCTGCAGTGTACTAAATTTGTTCTGGTCGAGTGAACAAAACCCTAACTCGAATTACAAACACAGAGAATCATGGCCCCTTAATCAATTCCCAGACTTGAGACAGTTTACTGATCCAGAGCCCCTTGAATGAGGAGAAGGCCAGGTCCCCTTGGGGAAGGATCCTGTTACACTGCCAAAAATTTATACTATTATTCTTCTTCCCAGCTTTCCCCAAGGAGACCTATGGCCTTTTACCAGAGTGACTGTGCATTGGGGAAAAGGAAATGATCAGACAATTCAGGGATTATTAGGCAGTAGCTCAGAAGTGACATTAATTCCAGGAGACCCAAACATCACTATTGTCCACCAGTCAGAGTAGTACTTATGGAGGTCAGCTGAGACAGGTCAGGTCTCACAGTAGGTCCAATGGGTCCGCAGATCCATTCTGTGGTTATTTCCCCAGTTCCAGAATGCATAATTAGAATAGACACACTCAGTAACTTACAGAATCCCCATATTGGATCCCTGACTTGTGGAGTGAGGGCTATTATGGTAGAAAAGGCCAAGTGGAAGCCACTAGAACTGCCCCTGCCTAGCAAAAAAGTAAATCAAAAGCAATACCAGATTCCTGGAAGGATTGCAGAGATTAGTGCCACCATCAAGGATCTGAAGAATGCAAGGGTATTGATTCCCACGATATCCTCCATTCAACTCTCCTATTTGGCCTGTGCAGAAAACAGATGGATCTTGAAGGATGACAGTAGATTATCATAAACTTAACCAAGTGGTGACTCCAATCATAGCTGCTGTCCTAGATGTGGTATCATTGCTTGAGCAAATCAATATATCCCCTGGAACCTGGTATGCCACTATTGATCTGGCAAATGCTTTTTTCTCAATTGCCATTAAGGACCACCAGAAACAGTTTGCTTTCAGCTGACAAGGCCAGCAATAGACCTTCACTGTCCTGTGTCAGGGATATATCAACCCTCCAGCCCAATGTCCTAATATTATCTGCAGGGAACTTGATCTTCTCTCCCACCCACAAGACATCACACTGGTCCATTATATTGACATCATGTTGATAGGACCTAGCAAGAAAGAAGTAGCAGGTACTACCTGAAAGTGGATAGCTGAAGCATGGAAGCCCCTTTCTGGGACATTCCTGAAGGGCAGTGGTGAGGGCAAATCCTCCAAGTGGGCAGAACTCTGAGCAGTGCACCTGGTTGGTCATTTTGCTTGGGAAATAAAATGGCCATAGCTGTGTTTATACACTGATCCATGGGCTGTTGCCAATGGTTTGGTGGATGGTCAGGGACTTGGAAGGAACATGATTGAAAAATTGGTGACAAAGAGGTTTGGGGAAGAAGTATGTGGACAGACCTTTCTTAGTGGGCAAAAAAACATGAACATATTTGTGTCCCACGTGAATGCTCACCAGAGGGTGACTTCAGCAGAGGAAGATTTTAATAATCAAGTAGATAAGATGACCTGCTCTGTCCCTAATGCTCAGCCACTTTCCCCAGCCACTTCTGTCATTGGCCAATGGGCTAATGAATAAAGTGGCCATGGAGGCAGGGATGGAGGTTATGCATGGGCTCAGCAACATGGACATCCCTTCACCAAGGCTGACTTGGCTACAGCCATTGCTGAGTGCCCAATCTGCCAGCAGCAGAGACCCACACTCAGCCCCCAATATGGCATCATTCCCTGAGGTGATCAGCCTGCTACCTGGTGGCAGGTTGATTACATTGCTTTTTTTTAAAGATTTATTTATTTACTTTATCCATTTTAAACCCCCCCCTTCCCCATTTGCTGTTTTGTGTTCTTTCGCTGGGCAATTCTCTGTGTCTGTTTCCTGCCATCTCTTCTCATCCTCCTCTTCCAGTCTTCACCAGGATTCGATTCTGGAGACCTCTGATGTAGGAGAGAGGTGTTCTGCCACCTGTGTCACCTCAGTTCCTGATGGGTTGATTACATTGGACCACTTCCATCAAGGAAGGAGTAGTGATTTGTTTTAACTGGAATAGACATATACTCCAGATAAGCATTTGCATTCCCTGCACTCAATGCTTCTTTCAAAACCACCATCCATGGACTTACCAAATGTCTTATCCACTGCCATGGCATTCCACACAGCATTGCTTCTGATCAAGGAACCCACTTCACAGCAAATGATGTGTGGGAATGGGCACATGCCCATGGAATTCACTGATCTTACCAAGTTCCCCATCATCCTGAAGCAGCTGGGTTGATAGAATGGCAGAATGGCCTTTTGAAGACTCAATTATGTGACAGCAAGGTGGCAGTACCTTGCAGGGGTGGGCAATGTTCTCCAGGAGGCTGTGTACACTCTAAATCAGCATCCACTCTATGGTGCTATTTCTCCCATAGCCAGGATTCAAAGAGTCCAGGAATCAAGGGGTGAAAATAGGAGTGGTACCACCCACTATTACTCCCTAGTGATCCACTAGGAAAATTTTTATTTCCTGTCCTTGCAACCTTAAGCTCTGCTGTTCTACGGGTCTTAGTTCCAAAAGGAGGAGTGCTTCCACCAGGGAACACAACAGTGATTCCATTGAACTGGAAGTTAAGACTGCCACCTGACCACTTTGGGCTCTTCTTACCTCTGAATCAACAGGCAAAGAAGGCAATTACTGTACTGGCTGGGATGATTGATACTATCAAGGGGAAATAGGACTACATCTACATAATGGGGGGAAAGAAGAGTTTGTCAGGAATACAGGAGATCCTGGTTTCAGCATTCAGAAAGAATTTCCTAGCTCATCTTTGGACAGCCAACATCTCCTGGAAACTCATCAAGGACTTTCATCAGAGCCCCTGGTTTATAGCTTGCCTGCAGAATCTGGACTTGTGCAGACAGGCACATGAGAGAATTTTATAAAATCTCTTACTATTTACAGATATTTCTTGTTGATTCTCTTTCCCTAGAGAATCCTGACTAATACAGAGGGCTACAGCCTGAAAAGAAAAGAGAGGAGAGAGAGTCTTGGAAGAGAGTCTAGAAATGAAGATTATATACTAAAAGGACCTAGAGGTATAAAAAGAGTGGTGAAAATAAAAAAATATGACAGATAAAACCTAAAGTCAAAACGGGTGAAATAAGAACTGCCTTTCCATTAATTATATTGAATGTTAATGGATTAAACTCCCCAATCAAAAGACACAGATTAGCAGAATGGATAAGAAAATATGCTGTCGACAAGAGATTCACCTTAGACCCAAGGATACCAATAGATTGAAAGTGAAAGGCTGTAAAAAGATATTCCATTCATGCAGTAACCAAAAAAAAAAAAAAAAAAAAGCTTGAGTAGCTATACTTATATTGAATGATATAGACTTTAAAAGCAAAACTGTTATTAGAGACAAGGAAGGACATTATATATTAATAAAATTGGCAATACATCAGGAAGAAATAACAATCATAAGTGTATATGCACTTAACCGGGATGCCCCAAATTACATGAGGCAAACACTGACAAAATTATGGGAGAAATAGATATCTGTACAATAATATTTGAAGACTTCAATGTACCACTCTCAGCATTGGATAAAATATCTGGGCAGAGAATCAATAAAGAAACAGAGAGCTTGAATAATATGATAAATGGACTAAACCTAATTGACATATACAGAACATTGCACCCTAAAACAGCAGGATATACATTCTCAAGTGCTTATAGATCTTTCTCCAGAAGAGACAATATGCTGTGTCACAAAGCAGATATCAATAAATTCAATAAGACTGAAATTATACAAAGCACTTTTCTGATCATAATGGAATATAAAGTTGGAAATCAAAAAGAGATGGAAAAAGGGAAAATTCACAAATACATGGAGATTAAACAGCATACTCAAATAATCAGTGGGTCAAAGAAAAAAATGCAAGAGAAATAAATAACTTGAGATGAATGAAAATGAGGACACAACATATCAGAACCTTTGGGATGCAGTGAAGGCAGGGCTAAGAGGGAAATTTATAGCCCTCAATGATTGCATTAAAAATAAGAAAGAGCTAAAATCAATGACCTAACTACACAGATGGAGGAACTAGAAGAAGAACAGCAAACTATTCCCAAAGCAAGTAGAAGGAATGAAATAACAAAGATCAGAACAGAAATAAATGAAATTGAGAACAAAAAACAATAGAGAGAATTAACAAAACAAAAATTGGTTCTTTGAGAAGATTTACAAAATTAACAAACCCTTAGATAGACTTACAAAGAAAAAAAGAGAGACAATGCAAATAAATAAAATAAAATTTAAAATGGAAATACTACTACTGGCTCCACAGAAATAAAAGAGATCATAAGAGGATAATATGAACAACTGTATGCCAGCAAACTAGACAATGTAGATGAAATAGAAAAATTCTTAGAAATATATGAGCCAACTACACTGACCCTAGAAAAAAGTAGAAGACCATAACAAAAAAATCATAAGAGAGTGAAACAGTCATCAAACAACTCCCCAAAATGAAAAGCTCAGTACCAAATGGATTCACAGGTGAGTTCTATCAAATATTCAAAGAAGATATAATACCAATTTTACTCAAGCTCTTCCAAAATAATGGACAAAAAGAAACACTACCAAACTCATTCTATGCATCCAATATAGCCCTAATACCAAAGCCAGATAAAGACAATATGAGAAAAGAAAATTACAGACCCATTCCCTAATGAATATGGACACAAAAATCCTCAACAAAATACTTGCTAATCAAATCCAACAACACATTTTTATAAAAATTATTCATCATGATCAAGTGGGTTTTATACCAGGCATGCAAGCATGATTCATCACAAGAATATCAATCAGCATAATACACCACATGATAAATCAAAGAAGAAAAATCACATGATTATCTTGGTTGATGCAGAAAAGGCATTTGACAAAATACAGTATCTGCTCTTGATAAAAATACTACAAAAGATAGGAATTGAAGGAAACTTTCTCAACATGATAAAGGCCATATATAAAAAATCCACAGCAACATTGTACTCAATGGTGAAAGACTGAAAGCTTTCCCACTGAGATCAGAGAAAAGACAAGGATGCCCATTAGCACCACTGTTGATTAATATTGTGCTGGAGGTTCTAGCTAGAACAATCAGGCAAGAAAAAGAAATAAAAGGCATACAAATCAGAAAGGAAGAAGAAAAACTCTTGCTGTTGGCAGATGATATGATCCTATACATAGGAGACCTGAAAAATCTACAGTAGAGTGTCAAGATACAAGATCAATATGCAAAAATCAGTGGTGTTTCTATACAGTAGTAATGTGCAATCTGAAGAGGAAGTCAGGAAAAAATGCCATTTACAATAGCAACTAAAAGAATCAAATATTTAGGAATAAACTGAACCACGGATGTAATGCAATTGTTTTCAGAGAACTACAATGCATTGCTAAAAGAAATTTTAAAAGACCTAAATAATTGGAAGAACATACCATGCTCATGGATTGGAAGACTAAATATCATTAAGATGTCAATTCTACTGATATTCAGATTCAATGCAATTCTGAAAAATAAAAAAAATTCACAAGCATTTTTTAAAGAAATGGAAAACACAATTATCAAATTTATTTGGAAGGATAAGGGTCCCTGTAATAGCCAGAAACAAAAAAAACAAAACAAAACAAAACAAAAAACAGCATGGTATTAGCATAAAGATAGAAACATAAAGCAATGGAACCCAACTGATGGTTCAGAAAGAGACCTTCACATCAAGTGATTTTTGACAAGCTTGTCAAACCCACCCAGCTGGATAAGAACAGTCTATTCAAAAAATGGTGCTGGGAGAACTGGATATCCATAGGTAAAAGAAAGAAAGAGGACCCTATCTTACATCTTATACAAAAATTAACTTAAAATGGATCAAAGATCTAAATATAAAAGCTAGAACCATAAAGCTCCTAGAAGAAAATGCAGGAAAACATCTTCAAGACCTGGTGGTAAGTGGTGCATTCTTAAACCTTACAACAAAAGCACAAGCAATGAAAGAAAACATGGATAAATGGGACCTCCTCAAACTTAAACGCTTTTGTGATTCAAAGGACTTCATCAGGAAGGTGAAAAGGCAGCCCACTCAATGGGAGAAAATATTTGGAAACCATATAGCCAATAAGGGTTTGATCTCCATTCTCTATAAAAAGATCATACAACTCAACAATAAAAGAGCAAGCAATCTAATTTAAAAATGGGCAAAAGACTTAAATTGACATTTCTCCAAAGAGGAAATACAAATGGACAAATGGCACATGAAAAAAAATGTTCAATATCATTAGCTATTAGGGAAATGCAAATCAAAACAACAATGAAATATCATCTCACACCATATAGAATGGCCATTATTTTTAAAAAACAGAAAACAATAAGTGCTGCAGAGGATGTGGAGAAATAGGAGCACTCCTTCCCTATTGGTGAGATTGTAAAATGATTCAGCCTGTGGAAGATAGTTTGCCAGATCCCTCAGGAAGCTAAATACAGAAATGCCATATAATCCCGCAATTCTTGTACTAGGAATTTATCCAGAAGAACTAAACACTGTGACATGAACAGATATCTGCACACTGATGTTCATAGTAGTGTTATTCACAGTTGAGAAAAGATGTAAATAATGCATGTGTCCATCAACCAATGAATGGATAATCAAAATGTGATATGAACATACAATGGAATACTGTGCTGCAAAAGAGGAAATGAAATTGGGACGCATATGATAACATGGATAGATCTTGAAGACATTATGCTAAGTGAAATAAGCCAGACACAAAAGGACAAATATTGCATTGTCTCACTAATATCAACTGAATACAAAGAATAATCACATGGAGTTAAAACCTAGAGTACAGGTTATTAGGAGATAAAAGGAGGGCTGTGAAGGAATATGGACACTTTATGTAGAAGTTTTAATTAATTTGACTGTGTATGTGTGGAAATGGATAGAGTTGATGGTAACACATTATAGTGAGTAGCAGCTGCTTTATAATTGGGATTGTGCCTGAAAAGGGTAGTCTAGGGGTGTAAATGTCAATTAGAAAGAAAGAGGAGGATTGTGGGAACATGACTGATGAATTAGTCAGATAAGGCTCAGCTCTCAATAAAACAATGGAGAAAGTGCCAAAGGCTGCCTTGGTGATCTGCTGTGGGGTAAAGCAGACCAAGACACTGCTTCACAACTCCAAGGAGAGTGAAGGACAAAGAGACAAAGAAGCCAAAACAACAATCTGTGAATTATTAAATCTCCTGGTCCCCAGGAAAGACTCCCCTCCCTCAGCCCCAAGATATTAAGCAAGGGTAAAACTCCTGGCGAGTTGTATCTAACTGAAAGGAGAACAGATATCTTCCTCCCTGCCAGCTTCTTTAGATATATATAGAACAAGAAGGGGCTCTGAGTCATCTAGGAGGGTACTGGAAAGAAAGAAGCTGAAGGAAAATCGTGGGTTTCTCACCGCTGTAGCTGGAAATGGGACAGACACCCTGCCCTCAGAACAAAGTTATCTAGGTGGAGCCGCTACCTCCCTGCTCTGAACGGAGTGTGATGGCAGATTTCCTGAGAGGAAGAGGGGCCTGGAAAGGTGGAGAGTGGTTTCTTTGCAGTGAGTTTAGACAGCTGAGCTCCCCTTGAATATCGGAAGGGACCCCAACTCAGCAGGGATAGGGGAAGGGTATGTCCTCAGGCAGGCTGTCATGCCCAGCCAACTAGGTAAAGAGAATTACATTAAAGAGGCAGAGACAGACTACTGATAAGCAGTACTGCAGACTGCAGGGAATTTAACCTGCCTGAGGGAAAAGGGGCAGACAGCCTTCTGAAAAGCTAATAAACCTAAGGAGACATGTTAGCTCAGTGGAAGAATTCCTGCCTAGCATATACGAGGTACGACGTCCCTGGTTCAATTCCTCACGATTGGTGGGTATGTGGTTGAAACTACAATGTTAGGAATGCACTTTGACAATATGGTAAGATAGGGTTACTGGTTTAGGGTGTTGGGTGTAGGGGCCATTCAGGACAGGGTGCACCTGGGGCAGGCTTCTAGGACAGGTGTGAGTGTTCATCTTGTCATAGTATGTTATATCAATGGGTGGAGACCCACAAAATGAGCTGGAAGGTGTTGGACTCCCATCCTAGGGAGCCTCACTATGTTCTCAAATAGAGGGGCGGGAGTCTCTTGAGAGCATAGGCAGGGCCTAACAGGGGAGGACAGGTCGGTATGTCAAACCCTCAGTGTTGTTGCAAGTAATTATGAATCTTGTCTTTCAAGAAGTGAAGCCTAATGGTTGCCATGGGTCCCAAGGGGAGGGGGAGGGATGAATAGAACAGATGGAGCAGGGGGTAATTTGGGGGCTATGGAAGTGTTCTACATGATCTTGCAATGATGAATACAGGCCGTGTTAAGTTTCATCAAAATTTATGAGTGTATGGTCCAAAATGTAAAGCATAATGTAAACCATTGACCATGGTTAGTAGCTATGTTTCAATAGTTATACATCGGTTGTAACAAATATACCATCAACATATAAAATGTTATTAATAGGTGAAGGGGGAAAAGGGGGAGGATGTTGGGAATATGGGAGTCCCCTGTATTCTGTACATGACTTTTCTGTAACCTAAAACTTCTTTGAAGAAAAAATGAAAAAAGTAAGACACTTCAGGAATAAATGGGAAAAAAAGTCACTGTACATATGGGACAACAGATCTTACAGTGATGAAAGTAAAAATGTCAAAAAAAAAAAAAGGTTTAATAGTTTTTCATTATTTTTTATTAGCCCAACATTTTTTTAATTTTTAAAAAATTTTTTGTATTTTATTTCTTATTTTTAAAACTATAATTATTATTCCATTTTCTTATTAATTGTATTTGGCTATTTTATTGGCTTCAATTTTGCAGAAGTTTTGGATCACAGAAGGGTTACAACTGTGGCAGGGTAGGATCATTGGTGCAGGGTGTCAGTGATGGGGGATACATGGGAGGAAGTTCACCTGGGCATACATATAAGGCATGTAAATGTGTTCATATGTTCATAGGACATTGTTACAGCAGGTGGAGATTCACACAATAACTGAAAGAATATCAAATTCTCATCCTGGGTGGCTGTGCTACATTCTCTAATGGAGCAGCAAGAAGTCCCCAAGGGGCAATGACTAGTGAAGGAGGATGGTCCATCGATGGGCCCTTGATATTGATGACTATGCTCATGAACCATTACTCCTGAAATTGAAACTTAGCCTAGTATTATATGTTGCCTAAGAGTTACCTCTTGAAAGCACCCTTGTTCCTCAAATGTGACCTCTCTCTAAGCTGAACTCAGCATGTAGATGCAATAACTTCCCCACAGCGTGGGACATGACTCCCAGAGATGATCCGCCCTGGCATTGAGGGATTACTACCAAGCACCAACTAGCAATTCAACTGGAAAAAGACCTTGACCAAAAAGGGGAAAAGGTAAAGACAAATGAGTTTATATGTCTGTGAGACTTCAAAGTGAGTTGGGAAGTCATTCCAGAGGTTATGCTTATGTATGTCTCAGCAGGATCTCATTGACAGCCAATGTAGATACTACCCCAAATAGTGGGGCTGCTGAGGGCTCTGGAGACATCCAGACACTATAGTCAGGGTAGATAGCTCAAGAGTTGGTTACCTTACCAGTGGGCTGTACTTTGGAATTTATGCTCCCCAGTATGACAGAGTTGGTCTCAGTTGTGGTTTCCCTACACATGGCTCTATTGTCCCTTCTATTTGAACCTATAATATAACTAGAGCTGGTAAGAGTACATCCAAGAGACTAAAATCTGGGAAGCGGCTGTGGCTCAATCAGTGGGGCTCCCGTTTACCATATGGGAGGCCCCGGGTTCGGTTCCCGGGGCCTCCTGGTGAAGGCAAGCCCGCCCGCACGGCGTGGTTAGCTGACCCAGCGAGAACAAGCAGCAAGGGGGGGATAAATGAATAAATAAAAATAAAATCTTTAAAAAAAAAAGAGAGACTAAAATCTTTGGGCTGTCCATGTGCCAGGTTGGCCCTGAATTTCAACTGAATTGCAACACCTACTCTCCAGTTCATTGGACTCATCCAGGACAACTAACAAGGAGGAGATGATGGACAATGACTGTCCCAAGGAACCGAGAGAGTCTACAACTTCAGGCAAGAGAGTCCCATTCATCAGCCATGTAAGATCGAAACCCCCTCTCAATTAGAGGTGGAGTGGGCATTACCATCCCAGAATCCTCAGGATTGGGGATGAACTATGGACTAAAGTAGACTTACTGGTATTCTACTATGGACTTATTGTGAAGCTACCAATGGGATAAATTATATCATTGATATGGAGGCTATGGCCACTGAAGGTTCTGAGGGAAGGGAGCGGGAAAAACAGGTATAATATGGGGGCATTTTGGGGACTTGGGATTCATCCTGAATGACATTGCAATGACAGACACAGGCCATTATACACCTTGCCATAACCTACAGAATTGTGTGGGAGAGAGTGTAAACTACAATGTAAACTATAATCCATGTTTATTGGCAATGCTCCAAAATGTACTCAATTGCAATGAATGTACCACACTAATGAAGGATTATTATTAATGTGGAAAATGTGGGAGGTGTGGGAAATGGGGCATATGGGAATCCCCTATATTTTTTTATGTAACATTTATGTAATCTAAGTATATTTTAAAAATAAAATAAAATAAATAAATACACATATAAAGAAGGCAAGCAAAATTGCAGGGTCCACATATGCCTCGCATATGCCTTATATTGTGAAACATGTTTCTTAAAAAAACATTTGTGCCAATAAAACATTTGAGGCGGAAGGTAAGGAGAGAGGGAGGGAGGGAAGGAGGGAGAAAGCAAGCAAGCAAGCAAGCAAGCAAGCAAGCAAGCTAGCTAGCTACTAGATAGATAGCTAATAATTTAGGGACTGAATAACACAGTGAACCCAGAGGTAGATGAGAATGTCCTTCTGTGAACTAGAACGGATGTACATCACTATTGCAGGGTGGTGGGAATGTGGAGAAGCATGGGAAAAATACAATTAATGTAACTTATAGACTTTAGTTAACAGCAATATTGTAATATTCTTGCATCAGTGCCAAAGATATATGTTAATAATAGGGAAGTATGGAAAAAATATGCCAAATGTACACTGTGGGCCATAGTTAATGGTAAAAATCTGATAGTATTATCTCATAATCTTTAACAAAATGTTCCACAAGGGTGTGTGTGTTGGTGAAGGATTGTTGTATGAGAATTCTACACATGTGCATAATTGTTTTGTAAGTTCATAACTTCTGTAATAAAAATATACTTTTTTAAAAAGTAATTGCTATGTTGAGTTTTCTCCAACCAGCTGATGGCATGGTAAAATATTACAGGTATGTGAGTTTGTGTGTGTTTCTGTGTATGAATGCATGTGTCTTGAGTTCATTTGATTGTATATAGTAATAATTTAGAATGTTAGCTAAAATGGGATTTTTACAGTTTTATTATTTTAGTAAAGTAAAATTAAAAGAATTTTGCTAAAATTTTGTTTAGCCTACCTGTGTGATTTTACCCAACACAACATCCTCTAGTGGCAAAGATGGCACTAAAAAAAAATTACACAATATGATACCCATATCTAACCTAAAGAGAAGAACATGCTAAAACTATTTGTTTAGGAGAACTAAAAGTTGATGAATAAAATCAACACTGTTGCAAAACAGCATTATTTGCTCAAAACATAAAAATTTTAATTTTCTTGGACAGCATGTATTCCACTCAGTATTTATGAAGTACTCCAAATATGCTGCTTAACTGAACCAAATTTGGCATCCATAATGGCCTTCCACAAAGGCCTTGATTAGTAAGAATACAATATTACATATCTCAGAATTTAAAGGCATTATCTTAAAATGTATTTTAGTTTATATCATGCAGACAAAGTATTCCTAGTAGGCTAGCATAACCAGAGTTTCCTGTCAATTTGGATATTCAGGGATTTGATGTATAGAATCTGTGAGGGAAATGAACAACTTGAAAGCATATTCCAACAAAACCATTGGAAAAAGTCACTTTACAAGTTATCTTTATAATTCGCATACCAAGAAAACCACCAGCTACATTGTACTTACATCAGCTGCCCAGTTATTTACAACACATCAATAATTGCAATACCAATGTGCATAAGTCTTAGGGGGAAGGTGTTTCTGACTGTAACATTAATATTGGATTAAAGCACCTTACAAAATAATTTTTCATAAAGTCCTTTGCCCAATGTTTGGTATAGCGATTATTCAAGACTGAATTATCACAAAGGAAATGTTCCAGATAGTTCTCATCAAATTGTATTTTTAATTCTTTGGGAATGTCAGTGAATCTGGGTTCAGTTCCTGGCTTCAAGCAGTGGAACCACTTAGCCTGCATGGAGTGTATTACTGTAGCAATGAATGAAGTGGAGCAAGAAGTGAAGTATGAGGCATGTGTGAGGTCACAAAAATCTGAGAATGTACATATTTTGTGTCCAATACACAGTCCGGTATTGAAAACATTCTTGCTAAATTATTAATGGGACAACACTTCAGATTTGCTTAGGCCTTTATGTCTTTCTTGACATCCTTACCTGTATTTGTTATTGCTCATTTTTGTAATGATATAATCTTTTCTGTTTCCTGCAGAATAATGTCAAGGCATTCGCCTACCTCGAAAGGCATAGCCCATCAATTCACCTAATTTTGTAAACAAGCATCCCAAAAGTCTGTTCCACACAAAGCCCAGATCTCCAACACAACAGGCAGAATCATTCACTTCATCAGCTGTAAACACAGTTCCTTTAAGATATGGAATCATTCAATGTAACTCCTTGAGAATCCTCTCATATTAGTTTTTCCAGCTAAAATTTCTCACAAATATCTGCTAGATTCATATAGTACAAAAGTTGGTTAAAAAAACAGCTAACATAGAATGAAACATATCACAGTATTAGTGAGTACTATTTTTATTCTCTACGAATTATGTATTTTTCAAAAATTTTATATTGAGCATATAATTCTTCTTATACTTGGGTGAAAAAATGAACAATTGTAAGATTTGATTAAAGGGAGAAAAAGCTTTTGTGTTTTCTAAGGATTTTGAAGATTCAAAATGGTGTCTCTTTAGCTCATTGCTATTGGTTTTCTGTTTCTTTTAAACTCTTCAAGTTGTAAGTAGCAATATTTTAGAACATAGCCCAAAGAACTTCCTGGGACAAAAATGATTAGTCCCTAGATACCCTGTTCAACCCTTTCCAGTATATCGTCACTCACTATGGCACCCTGGACTCCTCGTAGTCTTAGACCAAATAATACTGGCAATCAAAATAAAAAGAATAAGGTTTCAAGCAAATTTGGTTTTAAGCAAAATAATATCTTAATCTGTTTTTATTTAATTTCATCTTGCTAATTATGATTACATTTACTTAAGATATTGTCCTGATTAATTTTTAAAATATTGTCCCCATTTTAGACTGCTAATTATTATGCTAGTAAAAAATTCATTAATACTTTTAGTTGATAATGCAAAAATGGAATATGTTCTACACTTGCAAAAAAAATCAAGAATAAAAATTGTTCTGTGACCCTGTGAATATGTACAATTTTCTTTCTAATTGAGATGGTATTAGAACATATTTTCTCTCTTTCAAATAATCTATTCTTCTTTCATTGTAGAACCTTACTAAAGATATATGTTAAACAGTGAGAAAATATTCAGCCAAGTTATGTTTGAAATTAAACAGCCTTAAATTAAAAAAAAAAAAAAATAGGTGTCCTAGATTTGTCGTGATCTTGTAAGATGAGGCAAAGATCAAGCAGGATATATGTAGCACAAACTCTAAAAGACATCAACATGAGCAGCCCATACTACTCTCGTCACTTCAGGTACTGCTGGGCTTGTAGATGTTTTAACCAGAAGGGCACTGAGTCGATCCCTTGTTGCTCAGGGACCTTCAAGGACTGGCAGGTGGCATTTCTCATGTATAAACACACTGTAACACAAGAGTGCACTTCCACAGTGAGAAAGATCAGCTTTCAGAGTCAATGTTACCTCTGCTTCCCTCGTCATGAATAATCATTAATAATTCCCGTGGAACTCGGTAGGATTGCAGGTGTGGCTCTGTGTTAGTCAGAGTGTCACATAATCAAAGAGCTGGAAAAGACCTTCAGCACTATCTAATGCAGTGCCTTCATTTCAGAAAATGAGACCCAGAGAGAGATTAAGTACCTTGTTCCTCAAACATTGTATATGAATGAACTTCTGTACAGGGAGTCATTATCAATGTATTAAGGTGGCTTGTCTCTTTAAAAAATTCCATATTTAATTCTTTTATAACTGAAAAATGCTAAACTCCACACAGAGTTATATCCAATTTTCTCAAAACCAACTCAACCTTAATAAAATAGCACTAACCCCAAAACTAACATATGTATTTGAAAACTAAAATATCTCTTGCTTTTCTAAACTGCTTTGTGGAAATTAAGCCTTATATTATTGAATTAAATTTGAGAAGAAGGTCCTGTCATTAGACCAAGGAAAATTCCTTGGAACACAATCATTTTCTTTATCCAGAGTCAAATTTTAGCTTATAGCCAGATATGAAATATTTGTCCACAAAGTACCCAATCCCATTTAGTATAACAAATAAAAATACAATTTCAGGATTGGCCCAATTGGAAATGAGCAGGACTGTGAAAAGAGAAAATTAACATTTTTCTTAATTTGCTTTTGCCAATAATCAGAGTTACAATGGAGACAGTGCTTCTACGTCTCTCTTTTCTAAACAAAAACAGAGGCATAGCATAACCAGTTGGGGCTTCATTCTAATGAAGCACCTTTTTATTAGACTCTCTCTTTCCAAGAAAACAGACTTGTGCTCTAGAACTTACTGGGGAATGACAAAATGCACAGTAGTTAATATTTCAAATAATATTTATTTGTCAAATGACAATGATAACACCTGTTATGATTGTTGTATTAAATGAGATGGCGTTTCTAAAGTCCTAAATCCCATATCTGTTAGAAGTCATTCTCCATTGCCCCTGTCCACTTGCCAGCCTTAGGCAACCACAAATATACTTTCTGTCACTAGATTTGCCTATTCTGGACATTTCATATCAATGGAATCATATAATATTTGGTCTTTTAAAACTGGCCTCTTTCACTTAGTATAATGTTTTCAGAATTCATCTATGTTGTAACAAGTATCAGTGTTTGATTTCTTTTCACTGCTAAATAATACTCCAAAGTATGGATCTACCACATTTACTTATCTATTTATCAGTTAATGGGCATTTGGGTTGTTTCCACTTTTTGGCTATCATGAATAATATTGCTATAAACATTTGTATACAGAGTTTTGTGTGAACGTATATTTTTATTTCTCTTGGACATATTTCTAGGAGTGGAATCCAAAGGGAACACTTATGGTAAACAAATAATTAACATTTCAGTATTCACCAAGAGTAAAATTGCTGGATCCAACTATGTAACTGTGTTTACTATTTGGAAGGACTGCCAAACTATTGCCAAAGTAGCTGCAATATTTTACAATCCCAGCATCAATGTATGAGGGTTCCAATTTTCCCAAACCTTCAACACTTAATATTATATATTTTATTATTATTATCTTAGCCATTATAGTGGATGTGAAATAGTATCTCATTGTGGTTTTGATTTACATTAACTTTAAGGATAAATGATGTTAAGCATCTTCATATGTGTCTATTGGCCATCTGCATATCTTCTATAAGAAATGTCTATTTATATTATTAATCCATTTTTAATTGGGTTACTTGTCTTTTATTGGTGAGTTGTAAGAGTTTTTTAATATATTCTGGTAAGTTTTAAAATCAGATATATGATTAGCAAATATGTGCTCCCATTCTGTGTGTTGTCCTTTCACTCTATTGATGGTACCCTTTGAGGCACAAAGCCTTTTAATTTTGATGAAGTCCAATTAATTTATTTTTCCTTTTGTCACTTGTGCTTTTGTTATCATATGATCCAAGAATCCAATGCCTAACCCAAAGTCATTAAGATTTACTCCTCTGTTTCTTCTGAGAATATAGATTTAGCTGTTGTATTTACGTCATTGATCCATTTTGAGCTAATTTTTTATATGGTGTGAAGTAGCATGATTTCAATCCTTTGAAATTTATTGAGGCGTGTTTTATCCTTTGCATAATGTTCCATGTGTTCTTGAGAAGAATGTGTATTCTGCTGTTGTTGGGAAGAGCTTGTTTATTGTGATGTTCAAGCTCTCTATTTCCTTGTTGTTAGCTGTTGATCTTATGGAGAATCCTTTGTTTGAAAGAGTCAATTTTGCCTCTTTTCAGAGTTCTCTCTTTGACTTTGACTTACTACAGTTTGCCTATAATGTGTGGATATTTTTGCTTTTATACTTCTTAGAGTTTGAATGTCTTGGCTGTATAATGAATATTTTTCATCAAATTTGGGGAATTTGTGACCATTATTTTTTCAGATATTCTTTCTGTCTGTTTCTGTTTCTCTTTTCTTCTGGAACCCCTATTATGCATATGTTGGTGCCCCACAAGAATCTTAGGCTCCTATTTTCTGCGTTCTTTTTTTCCCTCTGCATATTCTCAATTGCCCTTTCTTCAAATTCAGTGTTGCTTTCTTCTGCCACCTCAAATCTGCTAATGATTACCTCTTGTGATTTTTTCATTTCAGTTATTAATACATTTTAACTCTAAAATTACCATTTGATTATTTTTATAATTTTTATAGCTGATTTAAAGTCTTTATCTAGGAAGTCCAACATCTGGGCCTCCTCAGAGCCACTTTTCATTAACTGATTATTTCCCTTTATATGGATGTTTGTTTCATGTCATATATTTTTTATAAAATATTATGGCAATTCTGAATATTTCCTCCTCCCCCAGGATTTGTTTATATTGCTATATATTTGTTGTTGTTTGTGTTGTTTTTACGTTGCTGTTTGCGTTGTGACTTTACTGGACTAATTCTTTAAAGTCTTTAGTTTTGTTGTTTCTGGCCCTAAAGTCTTTTCTCAATTGGTTTAATGGTAAAGTAATGATTATAAAACAATTTCCTTAAACGTCTTCAATCAAAAAATCTTCCACTCTTTGTGGAGGGTCTCTGTGTGCAAATCGGGCAGAATGTGAATGTTCTGGCAGTTTACACCTCTGCCTTAGCCTTTACTTCATGCTTGTCCAGAGCTTTAAGATCAGCTGGGGGTGAGAGATCATGGCCTTGTCAGGTCTCTCCTGAGCATGCACAGAGTCCTGCACATGACTTTTTAAGATCCTAGTATTTAGTCTAGCTTTTCAAACCATCTCTGGACATATTATCACCCAATTTCCATTTAAATTTGTTGGCTAACCTCTTGTTAGCCCCAGCTGGCATCATTGCCTCAGACAGCACTGATGCTAATAGACACTGACTCTTTTTGATGCACACACAAGTGAAGGGACTTTTTTCAGAATGAGCTCTAAGTCAGGTTAAATATAAACAAACCATGTATGAATAGGACTTTCCTAGGGATCTACCAGACAGATCACATATGGACCATTCTTTCAGGATAGGATGTTTTGGGGATCTTCAAAACCGTTCTGCCCCCACTAATGACCTCCAGGCTTCTGGTTTTCATGGGTATTGTGGCTGGTGGACTGCTGGTTTTAAAGGCTACTGTAGGGCTGGAGAGAGGAAAATGCAAATAAAACACGTAAAAACACCACAGAGTTCACTGTTCCTACCAACATTCAGTTGTGTTTCTTACATAAACACTTTTCATATTGTTACAAACTTTACGTAAATTCCCAGAGTTCTGAAATATCTTATTTTTATCTTGTTCTTATTGCTGTTATGGAGAAATAGATTGTCAGAGGTCCTTACTCTATCACTCCAGAAGTGCTTCTGTGCATATATATATTTTTTAAATTTGAGAATGTTTTATTTTGAAAACCTTCTGCATGGTCTTTTCCCCCAGAAAAATATTGGAGGATATGAAGCTTGTTCATTTGAAACTTTCTGGGGAATGAATATTTTCATTGTGATACCAGAAATTCCAAACATAACATCTAGATTGTAATCCTGGGTCTTTTGCTTACTTGCTTTATGACTACTAAGTTTTTTAAATTCTTTCAGCTCAGTTTACTTATCCTTAAAATAAAACCTACCTAACAAGGGTAATAGTGGACATTAAGTGTAATTATAGACATAAAAATGCCAGTACCTAATAGACTTCACTAAATAATATTTCCTTTCCCTCTGCCCTTCCTTTCTAAAATTTGCATTTACTGGAACATTGCCTGTGCTGTGGTACTTGATTCCTTAGTGTAATAATGTCACCTGATGGAAATGCCAACACAGTGACCAAAATAGAATATATCATATTACCAAAGAGACATTAAATTTGATGTTCCATTATTCCTGAAACCATAGCAACTGACATTTTCCTCAGTATATTTATTTTTAAATGTCTCAGACTATATATGTTGTATATATATTTATAAAATGGTTTATAATTGTGGTAGGTATTTCATTTTCAGAAGCCTGAGGGGGAAATTTACTAATAGAAACAAGATACCATGAGGTTTTTTTTTTTTTTTAATTATAAATTTTCCTAAGAGCCATGTTTTGATTTTAAATGTTTATTATAGATCTGTGAATTTAGCCATAAATGTACATTTTTTTCATCAGTAGGAACCTAGCTACTAACAGAAGAAATTTAAAAAAAAATAAAACTTTGTCTTGTCATAGGTGTGTTTTCTAATTAGAGAGAGGCCCACACAGCAGCTAACAAAATATTAAACTTACATCCTGGGGAAGCCCTGCTACTTTCTCAAATAAAATGGGAAAAATCTCTGGAATATATAAATCATACCTAAGAAAAGGAAACAGACCTATATGCCAACTCCTAGATCTTAATTCTTGTACTGATGAACCTTGTTCCCCTAAAAATGAAAATCTTAGTCTAATTATAATTAATAACTAGGAGTTACCTCCTGAAAACCTCCTTGTTACTCAAATGTGGCTTCAGCAAATAACACACAACCTTACCCCTGATATGGGATATGACTCCCAAGGGTAAGCCTCAGTGCCACAGAGGGAATTATTCCAAGCACCAACCAGTGATGCATTTGGAAAAAGACCATGATGAAAGGGGGAAAACATTCTATATAAAAAGAGTTTTATGGCTAAGAGTTTTCAAAGTGTGTCAGGAGGTCATTCAGGTCTCAGACAGATTTCACAAACTGCCACAGTAAACAAGGCCTCAAAGAAGAATGTGCCCAAGGACTCTGGGAATGTCTGGATACCAGAAGCAAGGCAAAAAGCCTTATGAAATCAGTACCCCTTTGGCAGGCCATATCTGGGAATATATGATAATCTATTTCCCCAATATAACACAGTTATATTCATTTATAATTCCCCTAATCTTGATTCTTCTACTTCTTTTATTTGAACCTATAATTCTCAATATACCTGTTAAAAATATCTCCCAGAGACTTAAATCTTTGGATTGTTCATATGACAGTTGAGCCCTGAATCCCTGCAGAGTAGCAGCCAACTCCTACTCTCCAGTTCTTCGAGTTTGCCCTGGACAACCAACAAAATGATGATGATGGACAAGTTCCATTCCAAAAAACAAGGAGTATCTACAACTGCAAGCAAAACAGTTCCTTCCATTTGCCCCATAATATCTATGTGCCCTCTCAGCCCAAAGCAGTCAAAGCAGACATCTTCCCAAACCCTTCAAGGTCAAGGAATGAACAAATATAAGGGGAAAGTGTAACCAAAGACAAAAGCAGATTGTTATTGTCGTTATTACCTTGTGTAAACAGAAGAAATTGTAACATTGATATAAAGATAGTGGTTGCCAGGGGTTCAGAAGGGAGAGAGAGTGAAGAATAGGTAGAAAACAGGGCATATTTGGGGCAGTGAGATTCTTCTATATGATACTGCAATGACTGACACATGACATTATGCATTTGTCAAGCAAGGCCTATGGAACTGTACAATACAAAATGTAAACCATAATGTAAATTATAGATTTTGTTTAGTAGCAATGCTTTAATATTGGTTCAATTGTAACAAATGTACCACACTAATCTAAGATGTTAATAGTAGGAAAAACTATGTGTGTGGGTATAGGTTGGGGGATGAGTTTATGTGGGAATTCCCTATACTTTCGGTGTAATTTTTCTGTAGTGTAAATCTAAAACTTCTCTACAAATAAAGTTTATAATTACATAAAACCTTTAGATACCAATTTTCTATTTCACAAGAAAATTAGGCAAAGATAAAAAGTCAATGACTTTGTTAGAAGTAAATCAAAACTATACTTTTATTAAGTAAATCAGTCTTTGAAAACCTTTCAATTGTGTAACAATAGAAGATTGGTAAAATAAAGCAAGTACTTAGTATAAAATACATATAATCATTAAAAAACAAAACATCTAAAATATTAATAATATGGAAAAATCATTATTTATTGCATATTTAAATTAAATAATTAAATTATAAACAATTTATACAACTTGATCATAATATTGTTCAGATAATTAATAGAAAAATTATAAATGGGTTGATAGATATAATCACCAAAATGTCAATAGTGATTTTATATCTTCATTGTAAAATTGACTGATTTTTATTTTCTTCTTAGTATATTTAGAACAGAATTTTCTAAATTTTCTATAGTGAATGACATTTTTATCACCATAATGTCTTATTGCTTAGAGGAACATAGTTGAGTAATTTCTGACCTTTTTCCTTAATACTTTTTTTCTGGCTAAGGCTGGTAAAATTTTAGTTGATTATTTCTCTTTAAAACACCCTTGTTATTTCCTAGGGGATTGCTTGGATCAGAAATACAATTCTTTATACTGCCTTCTTTCATGGTACAGTAACCCAAGAACTGACCCGATGTTAAAGTAAAGAAAAAAAACCTGAAACTTCAAAGTTACTGTGGAGGGTTTTTTGCAGTTAAGAGATGTCCATCACAAAATGCTACAATGACTTCTGATTTTTTTTGCACCAGAAAGACTGAGGCACACTCTAAGCACAGTAGGAGAAAAAAGAAAACCTAACACAGCTCAGTATAATAACATAAAGAGACATTTTCTCATTTGGGGAAGAGTGTTTCCGTAGGATTGAACCACAGTGGGTAAAATGTTTCTATTTTTAACATGGATTTAGTTTTTATCTTTTGTGTTTGTGTGTGTGTGTGTGTGTGTGTGTGTGTAAACCCATTAGACAGCACAAAATAAAGGAGAGGAATAGTTGCACTTCAATGGAGGGAATCCTCCCTAGGATACTAGATTTGGGGACTAAATACTAGACTCACGCAGCCTACTATGAAATTTCCCTGCCCAATAGTAAGAGCAGGGGATATATCCTATGGCAAGACTGAGTCACATGAGAGAGGAAGGGTTTCCTAAAGGGGGATGGAAACTTACATCCAGGTGTTTTGAAGACCAAAGCACTCTGAGGTGGTCCTGAAAGCAGACGAGTGTGGCTCTGAAGTACATCCATGAGGAGACATTTGAGATAAATTTAACTTTTATGTTCCCTTGCCATGGCTTATGAGTACTGTGATATTTAAATGTTTGATTTAAAACATTTATTTTAAATGTTTATTTTTGTTTCCCACATAGTAATCTCTATTAGCTATATCAACTACCCACTAAAGTTACAATGATATAGGCTTGGTAAATGATAAATGAATGAATGAAGGAAAAAAAACAATAGAACATTGGTTTTCCCACATTCATTTCTTTAAGATCCAAATGTAGTAACAGCATCATGAGAGTAAAGATTCTAGTAAAGAATTTCTGAGAAATTCCCAATACTAATTCAGGTTTTATCCCAGGTCAAAGTGTAGCAAAGAAAGGCAATTATAGCCCAGAAATGACTTAGAACTGGACATGATACAAACAAGTTTTTTCCTAAAGACCCTACTGAAAAGTCATCTTTGAAGGGGCTGAAGCAAGAGGAAGGAATGCTGAAGCCAGGGTAACACATACACATTTGCAGGCTAAGTGATTACTTGAAATTCAGTTCAACAAAGTCCTACTAAATTACTTCAAGCAGTGAAAAGCACTGTGCTTGTAAATGAGACAAAATTCCTACCCAAGTTGGAAAAATTGGTCAGATTTATATCAAAGTCAGCAGTTCCTGGAGAGACCAAGAAGCCTGCTCTTAACTTGTGTAGTCAAAATTGTTGCTTAGTTTTATTACTATTTTATGGTAATTAATACTCATGTGATCACCCTCTTTAGGCCCTTTTTACAATTATCTCATTAAAATATCATGAAGAAATAGGTTTTTATTTTCCCTTTACAGAAGGAAACTGGTATCAGAGAGATTAAGTAACATGGCCTTAATCGCAGAGCTTATAAATGGCAGAAGTAGGATTCTATGGCAAGACTGCTTGACTCCACAATCCAAATATTTATTAAAATTGTATTCTTTGTTTTTATTAAGAGGTCAGTGGGATAGGTTTTGGATAAGAGAGGAAAATGGGTAAATTGAATTTCTTCAAATGCAATTCAGGGATACAGAGAAAAGAGCATCTTACAAAATTTCCTTTTCAGTTTAATGTCTGGTACCACATACTATGTATATTTTCTGAAGAAATACATGCATATAGATATGTGTTACAGAGACGAGCAAATTATAAAGCAACCCTACAAATTCCTCAGAAGCCCATCGAGTAATATCACTGGGTACCATATATGACTACTTGTTCATTTGGGTAAATAAAAATAATACACAAAAACTTTAACTGCAAGCAAAGACCATATATAATTAATTGCTAAAAGGAAATTGAACTGAAGTTCAGAGAAGAGAGACATCAAGACAGCCTGGGTCAGACAAGTAATGACTTTGACCCGGAAGAAATGACAGAGGTAGAAAGTGAAAAACAGTATCTTCATTTTATCATCTCGTGTTCACTCCTCAATCCATTCCACTCTGGATCCCAGTGCTTATAGGACTTGGGATTATTCCTGTTAAGGTCACCAATGACTTCCATGTGGATCAAATTAATGGACACACTTTTCTGTTCTCATCTTATTTTTTCTCATCAGTTCGACAGAGTTAGCAGGTCCTACCCTCCTCAAATACTGTCCACTGGCTTCAGGAGAACCACATTGGTTTCCTCCTGCCACTTTGCCACCCCTAGTCACCCTCCTTTTTCTAGCTCCTCTGTCCATACCTGGCATCCAAATGACAGAGTTCCTCAAAATTCTGCACTAAGCATATTCCTTTCTCCCTCTGCACACTCTGTTTGGCTGATCTCTTTCTTTTTCATGGCATTAATATAGTCTATATGAAAGCTGTCTCCTTAGCTCAGACATATCATCTGAACTCCTGTCTTCAATGCCCAATGTCTTACTTGAAATCTTCACTTGATGGCTCACAACATGCCAAACTTAACCTGTCTGATACTGAATTCTTGATTTTACCCCAAAATATGTTCATCTACTCTTCCTCTCTCAGTGAATGGTACCACTTTTTAATCAGTTGCTTGAGCCAAGACCTTGAGAGAAAGCCTTTATTCTACCCTCTCCCTCATCCTTCAAACCAGTCTATTTATAAATCATGTCAAATCTACTTCCAAATTATATCCTGCTTCTGTTTATTTCTCTTCATCTCCATTTTCATCACTATAGTCCAAGACAATATTGCCTTTCTCATAGAATACCTCCCAATTTCCTACTCCTTCTGTTATCCTTTTCCAATCTGCTCTACTAAAAGCAGAAGAGTAAACTTTAAAAATTAAAAATGAAAGCCAAATCTTATCATCTGCTTACTACACCGCAGGGTTTCCCGTTAAAACTGAAATAAAATCCAAAGGCTTTATGTGATCAAGCCTCTGATTTTATCTCCCCTTGAACCTCCTTCCCATGTTTACCACACATCAGCTACACTGGCCTTCTTTCAATTCCTTTAACAGCAAGCTCTTTGTCTGAGAGACTCTCCCAAGGGTAATCCCATAGCTGACTGCTTCAAATTCTATAGGTCTTGGCTTAAATTTCACCAGTTCAAAGGTTGCTTCTCTGACCACTCTATCTAAGTAGAGTCTCCACCATTATTTTCTTTGAAAGCATATGATTTGTTTCCTTCATAGCACTTTGTAATTTCAAAAGACATTTTCATATGGAGACCCTCTAGCTCATTTTCCTAATTTTTGGGATGTTATTACTTCCTTTTATCTTTGAAAAATACTTGGCATTTTTATTTTATCTTTTGGTCCGTGTAAGGACTTCTTTTGTTTTATTTATTTTTTCAGCTCTGTTTCCTCCCCGAGTCCCTCTCCATTCCCTGTCTCACCTCAGGCAAACTTCCTAATATTTATATATCTACCTCTTTAATTGCAGATGTCCTTTGAAACACATAGTGTTATTTCTGGGAATCATATGTTTAGTTTACATAAATGTTATTAGCTTGTAGACCTCATTCTATTTCTTACTGTTTTTACTCAGCTATATGTTTAAAAAATCTAACTATGTTGTTCTATGCTATCTTGCCATTGTAAGTACAGTATACTATTCCACTGAGTGCAACCACCATATTGGATCTGTTTGTTACCTCTAGATCCTCATTACCACTAAAAAACCTGCAACAAAATTTTTGCGCACATCCAATTGTGGACCTACCTCTCTGGGAAAAAATTACTGGAGTTAGATTATGGGCATAGGAAATATTGGTACTTAATTTGACTAAGTACTGCAGGATTGCCCCCTGGAATGCCTGCAATCTACAGTCCAGTGAGGTTTTCTATAGTCTCATGTCCTGACTGATATTTGCCATTTATCCCAGTTTTCAAATTTTGCTGATTAGATAAATATAAAGTGATATCTCTCATTGTTTTATTTATTTATTATTTCTTCCCTCGCCCCCCCCCCCCGCCCCCGTCTGCACTCGCTGTCTGCTCTGTGTGTGTTCTTCTGTGTCTGCTTGTCTTCTCTTTAGGCAGCACTGGGAACTGATACTGGGACCTTCCAGAGTGGGAGAGAGGTGCTCAATCCCCTGCGCCTCCTCAGCTCCCTGGTCTGCTTTGTCTCTTACTGTCTCTTCTCTGTGTTTCTTTTTGTTGCGTCATCTTGCTGGGCCACCATTCCGCATGGGCCAGCACTCCGCTCAGGCCAGCTCGCCATGCAGGCCAGCTTGCCTTTTCACTAGGAGGCCCCGAGAATCAAACCCTGGACTCCCAGATAGTAGATGGGAGCTCAATCTCTTGAGCCACATTTGTTTCCCTCTCATTGTTGTTTTAATGTGCATTTTCCAATTACCAGTAAGTATGAACATCTCTTCATATGCTTGCTAACTATATGGAATTTCTATTCTGTTCCTAATACTTGTCCATATTTCTATTAGACTTCATATATAGTTGTATAACTTTATCAATTTTTAAATCTGACCCAGCTGAGTTAGTCATGATTTTTTTAGCCTTGTTCCATTAATGTGGTAAATTATTTTGATATACCATCCTCATACCTGCTCTTAATGTTTTATTTGTAATACTCTTAAATTTGGTTAGGTATTATCTTATTTAGAAATGTATTGTTTTGCTTAGGAAATAGGCTTATATTTTTCTTTTCTTGTACTGTTTTTATATGATTTTAGAATCAGCTCATAAAAGAAGACTACTTATAATTATTTTACAGAATTTTAAACTCTTAATTCTACTTTCTTACACTCAAGAACTATTTCTCAACTCTCTAATGATTGATCTTCACCATTTATTCGATGACTTTTTAATTGTGAACTCATTTTACACAACAAAATTCTCTCAAATCTGGCCTAAGCTTTGGTGTCTCACTGCATGGCTTGGCTGAATTGGTTCTCCAGGTAGCAGATTTCTGAGGTGCCATCCTTGGATTACTGTTGACTGCTTCTACCTGCTTTTTTCCATAGAGGCTGCTTCACACCCTTCAGTCCAAGGAGGGTTCACATTCTCATTTTGGAATGCGGCTATGCATTAGTTAACTTTCTACAAATATAGCTACTATCATTTCTCTTGATATATAAAGAAGAGTTTTGAACATATACTCCTACTAACACCATATAATCGGCCTTACGTAATTTGGTCTTTTATGTTTGCTTGTTAACTTTCACATTGTCTCACTTTTTCATCGACTAAATCATTAGCCCTGTGAAGGTAGAAATTATGTGTGTTTTACCCAACACATCCTTGCATTAATAGTACCAGGGACAATGAATGTCCCTGGTAGTCACTCAAAAATATTTCTGAATGAATGAGCAATTGAAACATGTAGCCCAGTGTCTCCTCCAGAGTAGGAATCTCCATAAGGGTTAATCCCTTTAATTCCCCCTCTTTTCTTTGATCGTTAGTAAAATTACTGAGTGGTATATAGAATATATTTGAGGTGTAAGAAACTGAAACAAGGAAATCAGTTAAGACCCAAGAGATAAAATTTGTCCTCAAAGAGAAAGATGACAATATAAATACATAAAAAGATTTTTATTGAATTTCTTGAAAACAAATGAAGGGACAAAGCTGAAAATTACAGAAAAATGTTTGGATATTGGTGGAAAGGGAGGATAAAGCCAAAAGTAACTAGGATTTTTAGTCTCAATAAATTAAAGAACAAATTTACCTTTAAAAGAAAGGATAGGAAGTGGTGTTTCATGTTGAATTTGACCTAAGAATAGAATACCCCAGATCAGAAGTTGCTGAGCAAGCTCTCCATGTGTAGACAAAGTGACAGTGGCTATAAGTGTACATATAAAATTATGGAGTTATCTGAACATTGCAAATAACTAAAATGATGAAAGTAGAAATTACTTTTTCTGAGGAAAAATATATAGAATGTAAACTAGATGGATGAAAACCAAATTCTGGAAATTTCTTATGGAGGAGGTATAAATAGAAAGATAATTAAAAAGACAGACACTGTCTTAAAGCAACCATTGAGGTGCATTGTTTTAGAGAAGAGAAGTTCCTGGTGTGAAGATCTATAGGGGTAGCATCTTAACAGCTATCATTTACCAAGCATTATAAATGTACCACACACTCTTCTATGTCTTGGGTTTGGCCAGCTAAGTCTGGTCCAGGATGGCCTCAAATGAGACAACTAGGTGCTCTTCCTCAAGACTAGCTAAGGACTGTTCACAGTCAGGGGCAGGCTTCTGGGAAAGAGCAAGGACTCTTGAGGTCCAGACTCCAAAGTTGCATAGTACCTTTCTGACTGATTTTACTAGTCAAAGACAGTCACTAAGGTAGCATAAATTCAAGGAGTAGTGAAACAGACTCCACCTTTTGATTGGAGGAGTTGCAAAGTCTCATTGCAGAAGGCAAGGATAAAAGGAAGCCATTAATTGGGGCAATCTATGCTATCAATCAACCTCAGAAGGTGAAAAGTATCTTCTAGGACAAAAAATCCTTTTGCAAGACATGGCTTGTGGACTCAGCAGCAAGATGATATTATATTTCAGATGTATGTTTTTCAAATTGACACCTGTGGTTATGCATAGGAATTAATTCATTATTGAGTACAGACTAGCTAAGTTGTACTGTGCTAGGTGTTATAGATAAAGGATAAGCAGGCAGCATCCATTGCCTCTGCCCAAAGGATAGGGGAAGATATAGACAAGCCAACAAACATCTGTAATAGTACATGGTAAGCTTAGATGAAGGAACTACAGGGTAGAATGGGCTCAGGAGAAGCTTTCAAGGGTCATATAAACAAACTTTTGTAACCTGAGAAGGCAGTGAGGAGAAAAATTGAACATACAGAAAGAAATAAGATAAATGTATAGATCTTTTCTCCCCTATTCTAAAGATATAGTACATTACCTAGGATCATGTTTTATCAGAATTATTGCTATCACCTTATTCTTGGCTTTCCTCCAGTCTCTGCTCCAAATCTGTCTGCCTCATACCCTTGTCATCACTGTGCTGACCATATCCTCCAGAACCCTCGTTGAGTATGTACCAAGTAGTCCAGCCTCTACCCAATCTCCTCTCTACTCTTCTGCTATCAGGATTCAATGGGGTGCATATATCTCACCCTCCTGTGCCTACATGCGCTACCTCCCATGTCTCAGGCTTCATACTTAGAACTTTGTATTTTATTATTGATAATAATAAGCACACTCCAAATTCTTATGCCGTAAAAGTACTAATAGTCTGACTTCAAATTCTCACTACTAATATAACCTCACCAAAAAAGGAAAACAAAAATTCCAGAAATTAATGCCAACTTATTCCTAGAAAATGCTAGAAAAAATCCTACAAGCTAAAATTTATTTAGTGACTCTTTAAAGGCAGAGATTCTTATAAAGGACTATAGCAAATGGTCTTTATTAACAAAAGCAACAAAAGAAAATATGTGAGTACATGGTATAATAATACATGTAGGTATCTCTATAAGCATGATTTTTTTTTTTTGTCTGTAAAGTTGCATAATGAAAAACATGCTCTCTGTTAATTTCATTTGGGATCTATTAAGCTAGCAGGACTCTAATACACAAATGGAATAATTGTCTTCATCAACAGCAGGAGGACAATTTACCAGAAGAAGAAGCCATTTAGATGGCATAATTAAGTTATATTTCTTCTCCTTTTCCTCCAGATAAATTTAAAAGATAAGCATTAATGTTATTTATGGCTTTCAGAGTTTTCTCTTATTTTCCTTCCTTGCCTACTTTTGCCACCACTTACTGCCAAGCTCCCTCTATGTATTAAACACTCTTGGCTACCCATTCAATAGTCATTTCTTTTCTCTTTCCTCCTTTCTAACAGAACACTAGTTCTAGCCCCCATGCCAGAAGGTGGGGTCTGATTAATCTAACCAATCACAAAACTTCCATACCTCCTTGGTATGTACAGGTGATGATTTTAGCCAATTAGACATAAGAGCAAGCTTATTAGGAAGCTTCTGGAAGATAATCTATGGTTCTAGAAACACAAGGAAAGGATGCTATCACTTCTGCTAAACCTTATTGTCTTTCAATATGATATTTGAGACTGTAATAGCCATCTGTATGAAAGAGAAGCCAACATAATGAAAATGACAGGGAGACAAGAAGGAAAGAACGTGGGTCCTTGATGACTTCATTGTATCCCCTAAGTAACCAACTGTGGAGTAGCCCTACCCTATTGTGGAAAAATACATTTCTTATTTAAAACCTTTTGGCATTGGGACTTTTCTGTCACATAGAGCAGAAAGCATTCTAATCAACTAGCACCCCATAAATACAAATTTCTTCCTTGTGAAATCAAGTAGGACATAATTTGGTTAGAGGAGGTACACAGCAAACTGCTCAGAATTTATTTAATAGAGGTAATTCAGGTAATGGAATGATGAGACCCTATAACTAAATTATTTTAGTGACTGTCATGAAGCATTTCAGACAAACTAAAACCATCAGAGGTGTAAACTTGTCTTCAAATATTGATATTATTATAGTGAAATGTTTCAAAATTCATGACTATAGAGACAAAATGATGATGCAAGGTTACAATAATTAATTATTTCAAAAGTCAATAACATTATTTTCCTTTTAAAATGAAAACAAATATTTCTCTACTGATAGTGTACACAAAAATGTACAGCTGACGTATAAAGAATAAAAGATATGTTTCAGTAGCCCCATAACAGAGGCAATATACTTCAGAACTCCAGTTATAGAATCAGACAAATCCTGATTAAACTTGTAAATTATTTAGCCTTTTTATGTCTAAGTTTCTTAATTTAGAACAAGAAGATTATTATAGTAATTACTTCATAGGATTTATGTAAAGATTATTTGAAATAATGCATGCAAGGTCCTGGCACATAGCAAGTGTTCAGGATTATAAATTGTCATTTTTGTATTTATTTTAATTGCTCTTAAGGTACAATTCTTTGAAGAATGATTTCCGGTGTCTGTGGAAATAAATTTATTCCCTAGTCCCTAAAGTTGCTACTGATCATAGCAGGTTTTTGAATCTAACACAGATCAAATGCCAGGGAGTCACTGGAGGAAAACTGAGCAGCAGAACCAATTGCTTTTTGAAAGTCTCACTTGTTCTCCTTACTGCTTATGACCAAAAATATTGCAACCATGGCTACTGCCATTTATAAGGTACCAATGAAATACCACTTCTGTCTATGATGACAAAATATGGTATTCTGAGCCTGCCACAGAATATTCTGCAGGATACCATAGCAAAGTACTGTGAATAGTGATCTAAATCAGAGTTAAGAATGGGTTTGTCTCTCCATCCAACTGTGTGGCCTTGGGAATAACTTCTTTCATCTGAGATCTCCCTGTAAAATAAAGGAATTGAGACAGTAGATCTTCACATTTCATCACATTTACCACTGTCTTAAGCTAGACAGCATTTGTTTATTATATCCCAGGATCTGGGTTAAGCGTTTTACATGCTAGATCTCATTTAATCTTCCCAATAGCTCTATGATGCAGGTATTCTTCTTTCCATTCAAGAAATTATAAAATTCAGACCTAGAAAGGTTGACTGGCTTGCCCAGAATATTAGCTGAAATGTTAATGATTTCCTACTCCACAGTGCATAGCTCTGGTCACCAACAAATGGCAAAGTACAAAACAAGTTTGAAAAACATATTACAACACATCTCTGGTATGGTACTTTGTTCTCAAAATTACAGACACCTGAGTTATATCAACACATCTTCAAAAAAAAAAATTGGAAAGATTTCATTTCAACATGTTTGTCAAGTCTTAAGTATAAAGTGGTAGGATCTATTTCCACTTAGAAATTTTCTTCTTTATCAATTTATATGAGATTTGCTTTTCTAAAGATAATTTTTCTATTATACTTTAAGTATACATTTGTTTTTCTATACAGTCTCGCCATAAATTCCACATATTGCTCTTTATGCTCTATAACAAAAAAAAAATCTTGAAATAAATAATATGTCGATTTTGTTTTGTTTTGTTTTGTTTCTAGTTCACTTAACAGCTGGACATGAAACACAAATACCATTTTATTTTTTAAAATGAGAGACTGCTCTAGACACCACCCACTTACCATTGTAATAGATAGAATTACTGATTATATATACCTTTCTCAACAGAAGAGCAGATATACAATTACCTCCCAGGACTGTGAAAGCAAGACAGCAGTCACAACGGGCACCTAAAGAAACAATACATAATTGCCATCCACTAAACTAACCGAGAAAGAGAGAGAAATTATGAGCACAATAGCCAAAGCAGTAGAGAGAAAAAACAACCTTCAGTCCTTATTTTGAGCGGAAGAGAAAGAAGGCAATTTACACTCAGAAGCATTATCTCAAGAGAAATCTTTTGTTGAAGGATGACTCATATTATGCCTTTTACAAGTCCCCTTTGCTCACTCTCCAGAAGAAACAGGAAAAGGTAAATATAAAAATCCAAAATCAAAAGGGGTTCAGCCAGCCCACAGGCACCAGGAAAACAAATTATAATGACTTTGCCAGTGACAATTATAAATGACTTCATATACAGCAAAGTTTTAGAAAGGGAGACATGAAATTGATATTTCTGTTGGAAGATTATTTTTCCAAGGAAATCAGATTTAGACCTATAGCCAGTTTTTATATGTTGGGGAGGGGTTAGGGAACATATGATATAAATGGTCTAATAATAATATGGGTGCTGGGTTACAAGCTTTATACCTACAAACTATTTTGAGGTACAGATTTTAAGATGCTTTTCATCTTCATATTTCTTGCTGATATATTTTGTATTTACTATCAAGTTTCACCAGGCATATATGCCTTCTGCCAAAATTATCGGTACTTGAGGAGGACCAATGTTTCTATTTTATTAATAGAAATTTATGCAAATAAAAATGTGTGCTAGGGAAGCGGCTGTGGCTCAATCAGTAGGGCTCCCGTTTACCATATGGGAGGCCCCGGGTTCGGTTCCTGGGGCCTCCTGGTGAAGGCAAAGCCCGCCCGCAAGGCATGGTTAGCTGACCCGGCGAGCACAAGCAGCAAGGGGGGGATAAATGAATAAATAAATAAAATCTTAAAAAAAAAAAAAAATGTGTGCTAGAGAGAAGGAGAGAGAGAGGGAGAAAAGAAGACTGGTTCCTACACTGATGATTGACAGCTGTGGGCCTGACTGACCTGTGATTGCATACATGATTCTATAAAACCAAATAAATACCTGCCTTTTCTTTGCTTGTTTCTATTATTAAAAAAATAATGGAAAAAAACAAACAAACAAACAAAAAGCTTCTGAAACCCTTGAACAAGCAACCCAGACAGAGCATGAGTGGAATTAGTACCGGTGCCTTGGAGCTGTGGAAAATGTAAGCACATATGTACTATCTTCCTGGCATAATCCATAAAGGATACAGTCTCCAAACACTGCATAATTTACAAAAGCATGAATTGTGCTACAAGGGAACAATATTTTTTAAGTTACAATGTTGTGATATTTGTGGCAGGGCTAGTAGATTGAAACCATAGTAAAAGCCCATGAATAGATAGTAATGTTTCATTTTTACAAAGAAATCCATATAATGAAATAAGACTGTAGTATATATACACCAAATTCTTAATACCCCAATGTCTATCCCTATTATAAATTTAAGAAATATCTTTGACACATTTTTATACTGCCTTTGCTTCATGTGCTTAGAAAAAAAAAGGTTCAGTGTTCAATCTAAAGTGAAGCTCTTTACATATCTAAGGAAAAGAAAACCAACAACAGTGAAACAGAATAAGATTGAGAAGCATTTACTGTTTAAGACCTTAATCCTATGTTCTGATACTTCCTTCAATGGAAAGGCTTTGGTGTTTGAATCCAGAAAAATTATTTCAAACACCCAAAGAAAACTATAATTTCCCCCAATGGGCCAGTTTAAATAAATAACCCCACCATTTAAGGAGTACTTACTGTATGCTGGACACTATTCTAGAATCTCTACTTGCATGTACTTCTCACCTAATCCTCACAATACACCTTTAAAGAGAGATTGTTTGAAATAACAATACATCAAAGAAATCAAGCAACTTTTCCAAGATCACATAACTAGTGAAATATGGAGCAGGTATTGACTTAATATTTCCAGTTCCAAAACTTATCAACTTATCTACGTAGCAAGCCAAATTTCAAATTTCAAAGTAACCCAAATGGGGAAGAAGGAAGAACTCAGATTTTTCACGTCTGGCATTTCCCAACATGGCCTTTTACATAGGTACCCAAACAATGAACATACAGCATAGTGCTTGCAAACCAATGTGTTGATAGGAAACGCAGAGTAAGTTAATGTAAGCATCACATCACTGTCAGCTCTTCCACGATGATATGATGATCCATGATATGAATATTCATGAAATCAATCCTTTCTGTCTGGAGAAAAAGTTTTAACCTTGAACAACTATTAATGTGTCCTTTAATTAGCAATTGAAAGCTACGTTGTACAGCTGGTTTCTCTCTTTGCCTTGGCTCCTTAGAAGCAAAGAACTAAAGTCCTTTTCTCAACCATGTCATCTTCTTCAGTTTAGGTTTTTTAAAGTATATATTCTTCCTTTATTATGAACTTGTTATGAACTGATGGTATGTTCATTAGAAAGAGGCTGAAATTTGGCTACAAAAGAAATAAAATAATGAGATTGGATTGATATTTAAACTGGAATGAAGCAAAACTTAAGTTGTCTTCCTAAGGAAGATCAGGTGATTCAAGGCCAAGAACAGTTCCTGGACTGTTTTAAATAAGAACATTTCCCATTTGCACATATCTAAATGGTGACTATTTAATCAAACTTCTACATAACTATAGCAGTCTCTTCTTCTACTTGTGTTTCAAATCTTTTTACTCTTTTCTTATTGTTCATGTTTAGGAGTATGGTTTTAGTTTTTCTTTACCATTTTCATTGTAAGCTGCTTCAAATGATCTTCAGCAGTCCAGGTATAAAAATAAATAATATTCTGACACCAATTTTGATCATCCATGATTAAGATGATGTGTGACCAGAAAGCATCTATTGAGTGTGTCAGTTCATTGACTACAAAGTTACGTTAAACTGTTGCAACTTGGAATCTTACATGTAATAAGACATTTTATTTATCTTTGGAGTTCTTAAAACATTGGATTCATAAATAGTTAACAGCTCAGTGTCTGGATTTAGTCGTATGTGTGTTCAAATACAAGTCCTACCTCAAACTAGCTGTGTGACTGTGGGTAAGATATTTAACCTCCCTGATTTTTAGCTTCTTAATCTGTAATCAGGATATTAGTAGGCATCTGATCAGGCTATTATAAAAGTCATATGTGATAATTAATCTAGCACTCCAGACAATAGTAAGTGCTCAATAAATTCAATTGTGTTACTATTATTTCTGCCATTGAGACAGTTATGACCCAAAAAAAGGAAGTTAATAAAAGTAGAGAACATAAAACCTAAACATAAGCAGGAGACAGAGTAGTATGGTGACAAAAACCACAGACCCCTCAGTCTGCATCCTGGTCTCTTAGACATGTACCCATGTTCAGGTCAACTGCCATTTTTGAGAATGCAAACTGGGGATAAAATAAGACTATTATGAAGATTAAGTGCTGTCATGTCTGCAAAGTAACTAGCACCAGTCCTTGGCACAAAGTAGATACTCAGAGCATGATAAGTTCAATAGTTAGTTACCTGTCAGAAAAGATCACTTTCCCCAAAAGTTAGGGGGATGGGGCTATAAAGTATCTGGATTAAAATATAAATGTGAGAACTTAATTATTTAGTTGGTTAAAGGAAGTCAATTATATTTCCATTAAAATGCAAATGTGTATTTGAATTCCTGCAGGGGTACATTACAAAGAGGAATGGGCTAAAGAGTCCTTGGAGAGGAGCAGTAGGATCCTTATAACCAAATACATGAATGAGGATAAAGAGTGGGGGTGGATAGTATACTAAGCCGGTGTGCTTTTTGAAAGGAAAAAAACAGGAAAACAAAAAGGAAAAGTAATCCAAACAATCCAGGACTTGCTCAAACAGTCTGTGAAGAAGAGAATTTGACATGGACTGGACAGGAAGAAAGAAGTTAGTCCTTCTGCTGGAAATTACTTCTACTGGGTTATGCCAGAAGATGTTGGCTGACTTGAAGAGGAAGTCAAGAAGTCAGCCTGGTTGTCACCAGAATCCAAAGGGCTAAACAGGAATCTCAACCAAAAATCAGCCTCAATCCCTCAGAAAAAAGATTTGGTGTGAATACTGTATTACTTTCCAACTGCTTTCATAACTGATGATCATGAACTGGATAACCTAAACAACAGAAAATTATTCTCTTACAGTTCTGGAGAACAGAAATCCAAAAACAAGGCTTTGGCAGGGCTATACTCCCTCAGGGAGGATTCTCTCATCAAGTGCTGGTTCAATTTGCTTAAAAATTCCTTCCTCAATTTTTCTCTTTCTTCTTGCATTTTATTGTAAACAGCAAGAAGAAACTAGAATCCTTCCATGGCTGTTCCAGCTTCTGGTAGCTGTTAACAATCCTTGGCTTCTTGACTTATGGTCACATTACCCCAACCTCTACCTCCATCTTGACATTGCCTTCTCTTCCATGTGTGTATTCTCCTCTTCTCTCTCTTATAAGGACACTTGTCATTGGTTCTGTGTCCCTCCTGGGTTATCAAGGATAATCACATCCCAAGATCCTTAACTTAATTACATCTGCAAAGACCCTTTTTCCAAATAAGATAACATCCACAGGGACTCAGATGTTGACATAACATTTGGGGACCACCATTAAATCCTCTACAATCTGTCCTCTGGTCCCCAAATAGCATGCCCATCTCTTATACAAAATACATTCAACCCATTCAAACATCCCCAAAGGTCTCAACTCATTAGAGCATCAACTCCATGAACAAACTCTCATCTAAATATCATCAAATCCAAAGTCCCAAATCTTATCATCTAAATCAGGAATGGGTGAGGCTCTAAGTATGATTCTTCTGGGGCAAACATTCCTCTCTATCTGTGGACATATGGAAGTAGAAAACAAGATATCTGCTTCCTTCCTGATGAGATATATTTAGGATAGCAGTTACAGCCATTTCCAGGGCAAAAGGGAGAGATTGGAAGGAATAAACAGGTCTCCAGGCCTAAGTAAGTTTGAAATCCAGCATTGGAAAATTCCATTAGGCTTCAAGGCCTGAGAATTATCCTTCGTTACTTGAGGCTCCACTTTATGGGTCTGTGATCATGCAGTAGGCTTCTGTACATGCTGTGCCTTGGTAGGCTTCTGGGACCATGGCCTCAGCCTCTGGGCTTGCAGCTCTGCCGTCAGAGTCATTTCTTGAAGTGTAGTACATGTTTGTAGACAAGTAGTTCTCTCAGCCTGTTTCCTGCTTGGGAATTCCAGAAGTCTGAGCACCTTCCTCCATTTGTTCTATTTCAATCCCTTTCAGTGCAGTCTGGCAGTGTTTCTGCTGATAAAACAATCTCAAATGCCTTGTGGATCTCCCATGTTTATTAAGGGGAGTCTCACCATTAGACAATATAGTCCTCCAGAGACCTTTCCTGGATAATCCCATCTCTATTCCTGTATTCTTTTGAGATGGTTCAGTAAATCCATCAGTCATATAACTAATCTCTACATCAAAAGATTGTGCAGTCATACCTTTGGTTGCTTTCCAAAGCATACTTTCCTAACAACAAATCTCCCAACATTAGTATCTTTTGCAATTTGGATAGGCTTAAAGTTCCCAAATCATCAAGTGCTGGTTTATTTTTGCTTAACAATTCCTTCCTCAATTTTTCTCTTTCTTCTAGCATCTTATTGTAAACAGCAAGAAGAAACTAGGGGTGAGGACCCAGGCCCCCCACCAAGTCCTCAGCACAGAGCTGCCTGCATGACCTAGACATAAGTTAAAGGTTAACAACCCTCCCCAGAGGGGAGACGATGATAGATATTATTGTAAACTATAATCTTCCCAAAGCAGTAAACATCCTTGGTAAACATCCTTCCTATGAGCATAGTGAAAACATCACCAGACCTCATGTGTACATGTCACATGCCCCTAGAAGAAACTCTGTTCTCATACCCTATGAAATGCCCTTGTTCTAAAACCCCTTATGTATCACCCCTCATTTCCTCATCTCTTTGCAGAGTGCTATCTTCGTTCTATGCCTTCAGAGATTCTCTCTTGTCCGTAAGTCCCAATAAACCTTATACCTAAGTACCAGGTGCATTCTTTGGTCTTGCAGCCTCACCAACTCATGTACTTTAGGAGTTGGGTTGTAACAATTGGTGAACCGTAGCCAGGAGACCAAAGGACCACTGACAGTAGCAGGCATGAGCTCAGGGAAAGGATAATCAGCCAGGGAAATCCCTGGTTGGCCTAGAATGTCCACGTAGGAGTGATGGCTGCCCTCCAGGACAAGTGGGGATTACAAAGAGAATATGGGAACACCCAAAAAATTCCAGCAGGTATGCTGGCTATGCTACAGCATATACCAGAGCAGCTGCACTTAAATAAGTAAAAGGGGAACTGCCAGGTAGTGGCAGCTATAGCACGGCCCCTGTGAGGAGACTTATGGGTGGCTACCAAAGCTGAAGAAGTGGCAAAGGCCTCTGTGCACTGCTTAGAAGGAAAGTTAAAGCTAGAAGGGGATAAATCCTGGCACAGGCAGAGACAAAAGATTCCTTAACCAATCACCTGCACCGAGCTGATGATCAGTTATATTGCAAAACTGTGTAAACTGGAAGAGTTTAATGGGATGTTATTTTGACAATGTTTTAAGTTTTAGTCACATTTTATTTTGATCAGAATTTTTATCAAGGTGTTAAACAGAACTTTCAGTTTTGAATGAATAACTTACTCCTTAACTTCAAATCTGGAGAGTAATCCAGAATATATGAGTGTTAAATGTCTGTCTGTCTAAACTGCTAAATTAGTGCTTAACTGCATTTATACTGCTCAAGTATTCCTAACTGGTTGCTGGTTACTAGTAAAAGTGTTTCCAAGAACGAGCTTGCATATTACAGGCAACTTTGATTCCAGAGGAAATCTTAAAAGCAGTAAAAATCAGAGATATGAAATGATGGCGAGATTGGACACAGCCATACCAAAGGAGTAAGAATTATGAGTCAAATCATGAGCTTTATGTTTCTGTTGGTATGTCTTAACTCTTTGTATTTGTCAGTTTATTCAGTGTATATTTTCATACCTCCAGATGGTAATATTAAATTAACAAATGAAAATTCTTAAAAGAGCTCTATTCAAATTGCTAAAAATTAAATGGGTACTTATATAGGTAACTGAGTACTCCTAAAGCCCATATTGGAGAAGCCAAACAGGATAAAAAGTCACATAAAATCTGAATAAAAAAACTGTTTAAAGGAAAGAAACTAAAAAGTTTATCCTGAATTCTTCCATAATCTTTTTATAGGCTATCCTACCCCCAGGTCTTCTCCTAAACTTGACTGAATTCCAATAAAACCAGTTGAGGAAACTAAGGGGATGGACTGGGGTGTGGAAAGATAGGGAAGGTGTGAGTTTAACTTAGAATTCTGTCTACGAGGCCTGGAAATTAAAATGATAAGGACAGAAGGGATATTACAGAATAAGCCTTGTTTTGTATAGTCTGTCCTGTAATTCCCCAATTAAATTTTAACAGTTTTTGAGATGACAGTAATCATCCAATGGCAAATTTCAGTAAGTAAAGAAGTCCTTGAAAGCTATGGAAAGATTTTTCTAAATTATGGTTAAAACAAACTAAACAACTAAACAATTATATATTCCAGAACTTGGAAGTCAGTATATTTTTAGGTTATGTACAATTTTAGAATTTTATTAAAGGAAAAAAGAGTAACCTCCTGTGGAGGAAGGAAGAAAAAAGAAAAACTCTTGCATAAACTATAATGGTTTCAATTTTATTTAGATTGGGTGTAATCTCCCTAGGTTTATAGGATACTAATAAATTAAATTAGCATCATGTGTATTAAATCTTTAAGATCATGAAAATTGTAGGTTTTTTGACTAATGAAATCATTACAAAACTCTTTTTTAAAAAATTGTTTTTGCCTAAATTGTGTTTATTTTTCTTCATAGAACAGAATGAGGGATATGAGACTTAAGTGGATATAAAGAGAAGTAAAAGTTTTGTGGAAGTGAATTCATAGTCAAAGCTGACTAAAATTTGATATTTGTTGAAGAGAATGTGTTTTGTCCTAAGATAAGATGGCTGGTTTTCATAAAATCAGGGTGGAAATATGTAAGACAAGGCTTGAATGAATATAGAACATTGTAGAAGGTATTGTAGAACGTAGCATTAGGTAAGGGAATGTGTTTTGTAAGGGTGAAATTTGCCTTGAGATTAAGTAACTATAGTCTATGTGGTTATGGTTGGTTACAGGAAGTTTGCAAAAGCATTTTTTTTAAACCGGAATATTTAAATGGCTAATGCCAGGAAGCCATTATTAAATAGAAACCTGAATTGATATTGATAACAAAAAGTAACTTCATAACAGGAAAACCTGTCAGAGGCTACCTCAATCTGCATGTTAAAGTGGTGGTAGGGGGAAGATAACCTTGATTCCATTGGGCATCTTAGGTTGTCATAAAATAATGGAGAAAGTAGTTTTTCCTATACTGCTAAAATAAAATACCTATTAATTAAGGTAATCATGGTAAAGGTGTAGAAGTAAAAGGTAAAATACTAAAAATAGTGAAGCCCATTTAATATGTTATAAATTGCATTGAAAGTATTTAGAAAGTATATAAAAATTAAGAGATTGACTCTAATTGTCAAACTCTCTTGTGCATTCATACCAGGCCTCTAATATCCTGCATGGTACCTCTCCATTTGAGTTATTTGCTAGGTCAGTCACTATGACCTCTAAAATAATAAAAGGATCTACCACATCTATGGACATGGCTCCTGAAGTGGATGGAAAGTACATTGCAGTTTCAGACTCCTGCAGCAGCTGGTGATGGCTTGATATGGCCAGATTTACAAGGGACATTGCCTCCAAAATGGCTCTGTTTCATAATGCCAATGGGTACTAAGCACCAGGCCAGTGAAATACTGGAGCTTCCCTCCAAGAGCTAGTGGTGCTGCAGCATGCTGGCTGTATGAAGGATATAACAAGTGGAGCAATAATTGGCAGAGTAATGTGAGTAGAAACTAAACAGACACAATTGGCATTATGGCCTGCTCCCAGGGAGAGACAACAGGTATGGATTACATACCTGGAGCTTAAACCTAGTAACTACATCTCAAAGAGAAACTTGTGCATTGATTAGTGCGCTGATTAGTATTATATGCTGTACCTATATAGTCGATGACTATAATATCTCTTCTATTCTAGATCATATGCGGAAGGATATTAAACATGTTAAAAGTCTTTGTAAACTTAATTCAATTTCTAAGTAATTAGTGAACATGCCTTTAAGATAAAAGAATGGCTCTCTTATGTATTGTCTTTATTTTGCTTGACATATGCTTATCTTATTGTTGCCTATATTGTCTTTGTGAGTTTATGTCTAGGGCACTGCCTCTCCTCATACCTTTCTTAGCTGTCTTAGGCATAACCACTGCTATGGGAGCTGGGGATGGCAGTTTCCTTGACGACACTTGAAACATGAGCCCATGAGCTTTGGGAAAATATAGCCTCAGGAAGCACCTGGATGTCATGGCTGGCCTCCTTTTGGGGGCTGCTTACCACCATTTTCTTTAACTAAGTTTATTTCTTCCAGAATCAACACCTTCCAGAAAAAGGTATTAGTCATATGTGGATTTCATGATGCCAGAACCACCCTCCCTCAACCTCAATAGATTAGCCAGAGAGTTTCACACCTAGTCAGGCAGGGTCTTCTGCCTCCAACAGGAAGCAGCTACAGAAAAATGACCATCACCTTTCAGCTCCCCCTTTAGAATAAGGGTATGAACTCTCTGAGGGGGTAAATGAGGCAAGTTAGTATAGGAAACAGGGAAGGCAGCTGGTCAGAACAAAGCCCACCAAAGACCCTAGTCACGAGGTCCATTTTGAAAGTCCCAAACTACTTTGTTATCTACTAATGGAAATATTCCTTGTATACTGTTAGACCAGCATGATCTGTCCCTTATTGTTCCCCCAAAACATCTTTCTTTTCCCCTATAGTACCCTAGAATTTACCCTTCTCTACTGGGCTTCAGCAGTAACCCATGCCCACAACCAAAGCCAATGTTGGATTTGCACAGACTAACCATCCTTGGGTGCTATGTGCCTTCCTTGGGCTGTAACTACTGCACATTGGACAACATGGAATACCTTGCTGGCATGGCAGAATATGACCCATCAATAAGCTTAGAACAAGACCTTCTCATTTAAGACTGAGATTCAGCTGCTGTCTTACAATAATACTCATAATTATACTTTTTCCCTTGTAAGGGAATAGGTGAATAAGCCCAAGGCCTTTATTAGGATATGCTGTATATAATGGTTTAGAGTGGCTAACAGCTGAGTCCGTCACCATAGATCACATTGCTCCTGTCTGCATGGAATGACAAGAGGGAATCTGTGATGTGGGGTGGTTACACCCTGAGTTGTATAATTTTACTATCAAGGCTAGATATAGAATAAAGCGCACGCCCTGGTGGTCCTACCCATTGGCTGTTTCTGTGCCAGGTAGAACTGCAATTGAAACTGAAAAATATATAACGGCTTTAGCTGTTATCTTTTATACTGTTGCTGTGGAATGTAGATGCAATGCTTGCCCTATGGTCAACATAGGCCGCAATGTGGGGGTGGACTGTGGGGACCCAGAGCCCCCCAAGTCTTCAGCACGTAGCCGCCTGCGTGACCTAGGCATAAGCTAAAGGTTAACAGCCCTCCTCAGAGGGGAGAGAACGATAGATGTTACCATAAACTATAATCTTCCCAAGGCAGTAAACGTCCTTGGTAAATGTCCTTCCTATGAGTATAGTGAAAACATCACCAGACCCCACCCCAGCAGAAACTCTGTTCTCTTACCTTATAGAATATCCTTATTCTGAAATCCCTTATATATCACCCCTCATTTTCTCATTTCTCTGTGGAGCACTAACTTCATTCATTCTTTGACTAGCTACCATCAAAGAGTCTCTCCTGTTCGTAAGTCCCAATAAAGCTTATGCCTGGCTAGATGCAAGTGTGTTCTTTGATCTTGTGGCTTCATCAACTCATGACCTTCAGGAGTTGGTTGTACACCAGGCTACACCTTCAACACTGTGCTTGGAAATCTCCTCAACTAAATATCCAAGTCCATTGCTTGCAAGTCCTACTTTGCATTCAAATGGAGAACAAAATTCAGCCAAGTTTTTATATAACAAGAATCTCATTTCATACATGTTTCCTTCTTATCTCTAACCAGAAGCACCTTTATCATTCATATCAGAGTTCTGTTCATGGTGATATATGTATTCTCTAAGACAATATAAACTTTTTCTATAATGCTTCTTACTTTCTTCTGAGCCTTCACCAGGCTTTTTCTTCAGGTACTTCAAAATTCTTCCAGTCTCTACCCATTATCTGATTCCAAAGCCACTTCCACATTTTTAGATATTTGTTACAGCAGCTCCCTGCTTCCCAGTACCAAATCAGTGTTAGTTTCCTATGATTGCTGCAACAAATTACCACAAACCGGGTGACTTTAAACAACAGAAATGTATTCTCTCACAAGAACATGTAGACAAGAAGTCCAAAGTGTTGGCAGGGCTGTATTCCCTTTGGGAGGTTCTAAGGGAGAATCCTTCCTTGCCTCTTCCAGCTCCTGGTGTCAGAGGTATTTCTTGGCTTTGCTAGCCTATGACAAAATCACTCCAATTTCTGCCTCCAACTTCAGATTGCCTCCTCCTCTTCTGTCTGTCATATATCCCCTGTGTGTCCATTATAGATATACTTATGCTTATAAGTATACTTATAAGTATACAGATTGGAGTACCTGGAAAAACACAACCTTAAGGATCATGTGCTAGAAAAAAAAGGGTGACTTGTAAATAAAAGGAAAACAAGAACAGTAAACATCTATCTGAGATTTATCAACGTGTTTAGCTGCTTAGACACTGAGCAACAAGAAATAGCATTTGTACTTTAATATATCTTGTCTTCATTTGGTCACTGCTGATCCCACAGATCACAGCAATATTCACTTGTGCACTTGAACAAAACATATGCCCAATATGTGAACATCAGGAAAGGGTGAGGAGAGAAAAGAGGACCACAAAGAAGCCGCAAGACTGAACTGAGGAAAACACCTGAACCTGGAGGTAGGTATGTAATGAAGCAATGTACCTCCTAGCCTCATACTCTGGGACAGTGGCCAAAATTAAAGGTTCTAGAAGATTTTAAAGAAAGGGGACCCAACTGCATTGATATGCTTTCCCCTTTTCTTCATAACATCCTCAGTTCCTAGTTGAGCAACTTTTAGAATTTCCTTTTAAAATCTCTCTAAAAAAGAACTCTGTGCCAGCCACATATTACCTGCCCTGTGGTAGGCCCCACCTCCTGGTGGATTGCTGTACTACTCAGCTTCTCAAGACATTACTGGTGTCCAGGTTTTCTAAAATCAGATTTTTGTGATTTTTATGCCATATTCCCTGATTATCATAATAATGAGCCATGTTCTTTATAGCAAGTAGTAGAATATTATTTTCTGAAGAGGAAAAAAAATAAACTCTAACAGTTAATAAGCAAATGAAAACTTTAATGTCCTTGAATCTTATAAATAAATGTCTTTTTTAAATAAAAGAAATAGTTTTTTCCATGGTCCCTGAAATTTCAGTCTAGTATGAGTTTTATGGTCAATTTATAAGCTGCTAAAATAGAATTCAGTGAGAAAGCAATAGAACACAAACTCAATTAAGGTAACACAGTCATCCCCTTTGGTATGTAAAGCAACTACATCAAAAGGCAACTCTACAGCATAATGTAGGAGCAAGGTCATATCTAAATTAAGATAAATTTCAAAAGCTCTCTCCTTAACACCTTGCTAAATAAAACTGCATTTCTTTCTGCTATATTTACTAAAGTTGTTGTGCTTCCTGCCTTTAATGACCAACCTCTTTGACCAGGCTCTGCTGAAATCTCATAAAGATGAACTTTCAATTATAAGCACAGCACAGTGCCAAGGTTGTCTAAGCTGACTGCAAACAGCTGTTCAGGATCTAATGCCTAGATGAAGAAGCCACCTCTCTATTTTAGTTCTGTTTTAAGTCTGTCCTCTATTGAACTTAGCAAAGAGTAATATTTTCTTTAACATCCTTCTTTTCATCATCTATAAATCTTTTTCAAAGCATACAGAGAGAAGATGAAAAGACCTGAGACCTCTGGTCTGTCTGATTTACCCTGATCACATTGAGTGACCTTGACTAACTGGTTTCTAATGTTTCTGCTGGCTTAGCACAATATAGGCAGGACACTTCCTCTCTATAGAAGCAGTCCCACAGGACCAGAGGAAAGTGAGTGGGCGTCCTGGAGGGCATTTTGTCAGCTGAAAATTTTAATGAGATTTGTCAGTGTTTAAGGCTCATATGTGCAACCCAAGGTTAAAGTGGATGTCAATACAGAATTAGACTCAGATTCCAGAAAACCTCTGCATAAAGATTCAGAAGCCCTCATCAGATTCCGTATACTAAAAAGAAGAAAAAAGAGAGTCAATAGATATGCCTTTCGATTGTCAAATATTTGCTATTGGTTTAAAATCTATTGGATTATTCAAATATCCCCCAGCATTGCTTGCTAGTTGCTGAAGGAGTATTTCATATCTATCTCCCTTATTATCACCTACCCCCTAGAATACATTGATATTTTTATCAATCCTTCCCATTAATTATTTTACACTGTGGTTTTTAAAGCCATTTAATTAATTTTAAAAAAAACACAAAGTCACCAAGGAAAGAGTAATAAAAATATAAACAATGGTAAGTTGTTACAGACACTCAGAAATTAATTTTAAATTATCCTTTTCTAGTAACTTAGTTACCATGACTAAATTTTCTATCTGTAGGAGTCATCTACAGATAGATGTCCTGCTGCCATTCTGGCTTCCGAACACCACCCAAAACATCTAAAAATTCATTTAATGTGTTTTCAAAACTTCTTTACTATAGAAAAAGGTGTTGAATGAACTCACCATATTCTCCAAATAGACTTTAGTAGAATGCTGATTAAATTTATACATTATGGATATGTCATTGTTTTCCAAAATAAAAGTTTCATTTTAGTGAGCAGAAACTGCAAAGTAGATGATTGAATTTAGTAGGGAAAAGAAGAGTGTCCTGTACACTCATCCTTTTTTCTTCCCTGCTCTTAAATATTTTGAGAAGTTTGCTGTCATTGTAAAATTTAGGGTTATGTTTAACTGGAATTTAGGAACCTGATAAAAGGGAGAGCATTGAAGAAGACACATGGAGGATCATCATTCCTTCAGGGCAGAACAAAACATTTTGGAAACACCATAATACTCAGCTTAACTCCTTTCTATCCTTCTTTCCTGTGATGTGCACTGGATTAAAACTAGTACAAGAGGGAAGCGGCTGTGGCTCAATCAGTAGGGCTCCCGTTTACCATATGGGAGGCCCCGGGTTCGGTTCCCGGGGCCTCCTGGTGAAGGCAAAGCCCGCCCGCGCGGCGTGGTTGGCTGACCTGGCGAGCGCAGGCAGCAGGGGGGGGATGAATGAATGAATAAATAAAATCTTAAAAAAAAAAAAACCTAGTACAAGATTTTCATTAAAGAGTGTGGCTGTTCTATGGTCAGAAATCAGACACTTAATTTTTTACAACTGTTCATCAAAGTGAAATCACTGTCACCCAATAACTAGAGCAATCTCCTTGCCCTACCCAGAGAACATGGCTACATATTTATAATTCTGAATCTGTTTCGGCAATGAAACTCTATAATGTGAAAAGTAAATCGTGTTTTCAACACAATTTAAGATAGTTACCCTAAATTCAATATTACCTAAACTTCAAGTTAGATTTCCATAACTGGCAAGGAGAACATATCCTTACAATTCCTTTAAGCATGGGAATGCATGTGTTTGATCAACTTGGAGGCAGCAGTGAAGTTAGGAATAGGACCCTGGACTCCATGCCATGTAATATTGTACTTTGAAGATCTTGTAATTATCTTGTAAAGATCTTGTAATTATCTTGACAGTAATTATAAGGTCTGACCAACTAGCTCTTGTAAGCTTTGTCTGAGTAAAGATAATATCTAACATATTTGGTCTCTAGCAAATTGCTGACGCAACAATTAAGAGTGCCCATCTCCTCCCTATCCCCAATAAAAGCAGAATTCAAATTCTATTCACAGGTTTCATTTGTGTCTGTACAACAAAGCACCTCCTGTGGTCTACATGTGTTAGTATACTGCCATGCTAAAATGAGATCCAATGGTCTGAACCTCAGAGGCACTTTGAATTTCTAGCCTCTATTATGATAAAGTTAGGTTCATTAGTGACAAATTTCAAACTAAGCACCATGAAGACTATGGACAAGAGTATTAGGGAAAACATGCTGAAAATGGTGTCCCATAAAGAAAGTACAAAATTTCATCTCAATTATGAGACTCTCAGAATAACTCAGAGGAAACCTGTTTAAGACTGCAAACTTCTAATGGTTATGAGAAATAAAATTCCTTCTTCCAATTTAACAATATTACTATATCAACTTGCATTTTCCAACCTACATAACCACCTGGTTATTATTCGAGATTTATTTTATTTTTATTTCATTGTTTGCCTTTGGGTGGAGAAGTTTTAGGGTACAAAGAAAAGAGTAATCATTACATGTGGAGGAGTTTTTCTTAAATTTAGGGTTAGTCTTAAATTTTCACAGGAAGTAAAGGCATATTTAACATTCTGTCATTCTTTTGTAGGTCCAATTGTATAATGTCTCACTTATATTTCATCAAAAGATAAGCACTTAATGATATGCCAAAAACAAATTCCTTCAGCTTTGGCATTAGCTAAAAACTCCATAATAGCTACAACCATGCCACCATGTGGCAAAACGTGTGAACTCTTAAAACTTGACATAAGGTGTCACCTAGTGGAAAAACTACATGAAGAGAATTCACAATGTAAAGGCCAGCTTTAATGAGATTCTGTTACTTACAAATGTGGTTTGCCTTTTGGCCCATTCACAAGGATTCTCCAAATTCATTTGTAATGCATCTTTCTCTCATTCACTCAACATTTATTGAACACTCCACTCTGCCAGACACAGTAACAAATCTTTATAAACATAAAAATTCACAGAACATATTCTCTGCCTTCATTGTGCATAGTGTCACAACCTTTTCACCAAACTTGCTAATTTAAAGTCTTAATTAAATTTAAAATAAAAAATATTTCTTCTTAAAGCTACAGAACTCAGTTCTATGAAAGATTAAGGTAGCAAAAGCATCTTTGTACTCAATTCAAACATTCATATACATTAAAGTACTTCTAATTGTGATCTGCAATGCAACCTCCTGAAGAATTGCATAGCAGTTCTTTCTTTTGTCAATACTAATAAACTCCTGTGTATTTTTTGTGTCTCTATTAGGCAATTAAAGGAACACTGAATAATGCACTTTTTTAGATGCCCACCTAAATGACATTTCAAAGTGGTATTGATTTCAGAAGAGTGGCAAAAATAGGTCACTCTAGCAGAGGAAATTCTGCTGTAAGTGTATCTCACTGAACATGCACCTATTATACTACATATCAAAATAACCACTTTCAGGTACTCGATGAATCTTTTTCATTAAAGTAATTTAAAATTCCCCTATTATTAGAGTGCCATTATAAGAAATTCTGAATACTGCCATCCATCATCTGAAGTTCACTGAAATAGTAGCAACAAATAGAACCAAAGGATCAAGCCAAAACATATTAACCCTAAAATTCAGAACCATGACACACAGCAGCTGAGTATTCCCTGCCAATTAATTCTTGGAAACTTTACTGAAGAGAATTCATTTTCAAATCAATACCTCATCAACAAATTGGCAAGGGCCAAAAATCATTATATGATTATGACAAAATTAAATGCTAAAAATAAACAGACACTAGGACAAAAAAAAACCCACACAATATATACTTTATTTTCTAAGATACCGCTAGATTACAAGGAAACTTCTCTTTCTCATGAGGACACTATGGACTTTATATTTTAGGAGGCTGGGAGGAATGTTACAGGGAGAAGACATCCTTAAACAATTGGGGCTTTACCAAATCTATGTGCAAATTAAGTTATACAAAACAGCAAAGATATGCATATCCTTATTCAATCTCAGTAACAGAATAAATGAAACAGCCTTCCTTCCGTTTCAGTTTTTTTGTGTGTGTAATTATTGACACAGTTCTTTTAGTCATTCAAGATTAAAACCTGGAAGCCAGCCCTGACTTCTGCTTCTTCATCACCTAGATCTAATCCATTCTCAATCCTTCTACTTTACCCTAGAATTGTTTGAGAAGTAGTTGGTTGGAGCATAGCCTATGGAGTCACACTACCCTGGTTCCAATACTGTCTCCACAGCTATTTTACCCCTGGTACCCTGGGTGACTTACTGTGTCTTTCCATTTCCTCCCGACAAATGAGGAAGAATACTTTCCTCACAGCTCTGTGAGGGCTCAATGAGTAAATATGAATGAACTGCTCAGAACAGCCTCTGCCACACAGTAAGTTCTATAAAAACATTAGCTGTGATCATTATCCCTTAGATTTCTTCTCAGTCTAGGTCCCTCCTCCTACCCAAGGCCATCATTCATCACCTCACCTTTGTAATTGCCTTCAATTTTTTCCTCCTTAAGCCTAGGGTCTTCCTAATCCATTAGATCCTGTGTGGGTCCTACTGTCAGGTATTCTAGCTAAATTACTCTTTTCATCATTGTATTTCTGCTTTTATTAACCCACAATGGCTCCCACCTCTATCAAATCCAAATATCGACATTAGACACTTTGGGATACCATTCATGCTCAAATTTATTTCCATAAAATCTAAAATGCTCTCCTTAATATCCCTCACTCATGCCAGGCTCCTCTCTGTGTCTATGCCTTTATTTATACTGTTGCCCTTGGATGTCATCCCTATTTGTCTCCACTTATCTCAGAGAATCTTACCTGTCATTGAAAGTCCACTTCAAATTATTCATCTTAAATCCCTTTTGATATCTTCAGGTACTCCTTATTTATAAACTACCAATAATCTCACTGCACTTATGGAAATCCAATTTAGCCCTTTATGCAGTAATTCTAAAATGTGGAAGGATGGTAGGGAGATGTCTAAACAGAATTCCCAGGAACCTTTGGTAAACTATGTAGATCATTCTCCCCTCCTACCATTAGAAAAAACCCCGAGACAGCATCTTTTCCCATTTACCATTTTTTCTTCATATTTTTCTATGTGTATGTACATTTTATCTTTCCCCAAAGTCTGTAAGTAGCAGACTGTCTTTCATAATTCCTCCCACAACAATTAGCAGTGTCTTAAGAAAATAAAAGGCCTGGAATTTCTTAAATATGTAGCAAAATGGAATTCTTACTGAGACATATGTTTAGTCTAATAAATATCATATTGGCAAGTGTAAAGGTTAAATTTTTTTGATAATCAACTTATGCTATTTTTTTCTCTCTGTGCACTCCTTCCCCTGTTCCCTTGCACCCCATATTGTTAACTTCAAGAGAGCTATGGTGTGTTCGTTTTGCCAGGCTACTAAGAGAAATACCTTGCAACTGATTGGCTTAATAACAGAATTTTTTTGGCACACAGTTTCCAATGCTTAAAGGCTTCCTTCCTATTAGGGTGGGTAGTGTCGTGGCTGGCTGGCAATCCTTGGGTTCCTTGGCTTTCCCATCACCTGGTGATGTCCTCTCCTTCCTCTTCCAGTTTCCATTGGCTTCTGACTTCCAACTCCTCCCCATGGCTTCCTCTTTATAAGGCCTCCAATAATAGGATTAAGACCCATCCTGATTCAGTTGGCCCATGCCTTAACTAAAAATAACATCTTCAAAAGGAGATATACAGACACTATAATCAAGGCAGATAGCTCAGGAGTTCGATGCCTTGCCAGTGGGCCCTACTTTGGAATTTATGCTCCCCAGAGTGACAGAGTTGGACTCAGTTGCAGTTTCCCTACACATGGCTCTTCTGTCCTTCAATTTGAACCTATAATTAGCACTAGAGTTAGTAGGTGTACATCCAAGAGACTTAAATCTTTGGGCTGTCCATGTGCCAGCTGGGCCCTGAATCTCAACTGAATTGCAACACCTACTCTCCAGTTCATTGGTCTCACTTAGGACAAGTAACATGGAGGTGATGATGGACAACTACCATACCAAGGAATTGAGACAGTCTACAACTGCAAGCAAGAGAGTCCCATCCATCAGCCCTATGGGATCACAGCCCCCTCTCAATTAGAGATGGAGTGGGCATCACCATCCCACAATCCTCAGGATTGGGGAATGAACTATGGACTAAAATAGATTTACTGTTATTCTACTAGAGATTTATTGTGATTCTACCAATAGAAGAAATCATATCATTGATGTGGAGGCAGTGGCCACTGGAGGTTCTGAGGGCAGGGAGAGGGAAAAACAGGTGTAATACAGGGGCATTTGTGGGGACTTGGGAATTCTCCTGCATGACATTGCAATGACAGAAACAGACCATTATAAATCTTGTCATAACCTACAGAATTGTGTGGGAGAGAGTGTAAACTACAATGTAAACTTTAATCCACACTTAGTGGCAATGCTCCAAAATGTGTTCATCAATCGCACAGATTGGCTCTTTGGGTTGTTGTGATATTAATATGCTATTTAAAAAATAATTTTAAGAATACCTGGAGGCAAAAATCATTTTTGTTTATAAGTGGGAGACAATAAACTTTCATATAATTTACTCCTTCTGACAATGTTATAGATTAGGTATTATTCACATTGCGTATGGACACCTGGAGATAGTGATGAGGATCAGAGGGGCTAAATGGAGCCCTTGTAATAGTGCTATATTTGAGCAGAACTTTATAGTAGCTATAAGTAATATAAGTATTATTTCAATATCAAAAAATAAATATATTAATGTTATTAATGGAAAAATATATCAAGAATTAATGCTCTCCTACAGCACATGCTTCAAATCCAGCATTTCAATAAAGTAGTGTAAAACAAACACAGACTATTTGGTCATTTTATTAAAGCACAAGAAAACATTTAAAATACTTAGAAAAACATGGGTTTTGTTTGCTTCTTTATTCTCATATACTTAATTGATTTTTTAATCAGAGAATCTCTTACTATGAGCCAAGGGGTAGGCTTCAACAACTGAGATTGCTTTTACCTTTTTTCACAGGTCAATTAGGATATATTTTTTAGAGTTAATTCATATAAAAAAGAAGGGTTTATCAGTTTACCTCACCTTATCCAACAAATGTTTAGCTGAAGTATTCAGTATAAAGGCATTCTTTGAATTTGAAAATCAAATCAAATCAAACCACCTATACTCACCAGTGAGCTTCATAAAATCAGAATCATATGAGTCACTAACTAGTCTCTCTTCCTTCATGAGGCAAACATTCCCTTCTATAATATCTGTAAATTTTCATCTTTTCTTTCTCAAAATACTGCTGGAGATCAGGAGCTCAATGCCCTATCAGGCAGCAAAAATTATTGTTCTTCCTCAGATTTTAATGAGAATTACCTTACAGACCTTCCAGTAGACTGAACATTCTAGAGAGCAGGGAATTGTCTTGCATCCTTGCATTGATCTTGAAGATAGAAAGCAGTCAATTAATACTTATTGAATAAAAGAACTAATGAAGAGTAGTTGTAGCAATCCTCTCCTCTAGAGCCACAGAGAATCAACTTACTTCTCTATAAGGAATTGATGAGAATGCTCTAAATCTTCACTTTTGCCTTCCAATCTGGCTAGACTTCTTTAGGGAATGACTCCCAACACTTCAATTTTAAATTTTCTTGGGAATTCCTCCACTAAACGTCCTTCTTAAAAAGCTAATGATCTGTAGACAAATAATTGAGGGCCCTTCAAGAAATGTAATGCTTCCATAACTTGTTGATCTTCCTTTTGCTTGTAATTTTATTGTTTGAATTTGAAAAAAGTTTGAATTTTAAAAAAATATTATATAAATTACATATAAATCTATTAACATTACTAATTATATATTACATATTACATGGTGTATTAGTTTTGCATAATATAGTACATATAAATATATGTGAATAAATAATAAAATTTATATAGAATTATATAAATGAAATATTTCTTTATCTCAATTGCTAACAGAAAATAACAAAAATTTTGAGTGATTAAAAGATTGCAAATTATTACAGTAAACTCTAACCTCCCAGTATCTTTAATTGGTGATGAATATATGGAATGAGAGCAATTCAAACTAAAGTGAACCATAGAAATATTTAATTCAAGACACTCATTCTACAGATTAAAAGCAGAGTCCATAGAGTTTTACTCACACCAAGTATTACAAATACTTAGTAACAGATCTGCAACTCAACTTCAAGTCTCCTGATTGCCTGGCCCTTGCTATTCTTGCACCAATATTAATTACTGGAACACAAACATATTTATAGAATAAAATTCAGTGAAACCAAACTGTGGCATGCCAGATGACTAATTGCAAGAGGACTGAGGGACTGAAAGTATGTTATTTATTATTTTATTTAATGCCAAAAACATGGGAAGCAGCAAATAGGGTAATATGGCATTTACAGCAATCACCTCTAAAAAGTCATCATTTGTCTTAACAAAGTGAGATGAAGCACTTTATACAATTGCACTGTAAAGAGAGAAGAATTTCTTACCTGCAGATGATAATATTAGGACAGCGATAACAGAAAAGATATTTTGTGCATATTTATAAGAGGAAAATATTCAGAAGCAGTGCATTAATCAATTCCAATTGGATATGATGAGCCAGTAATGCATATTTTATTTTACCACTTAACATTTGACTTCAGCCACATAGATTGTACTGTTAAATAAAATTGGAACACTGTACAGCTCATAAATATAATATTTCCTTGCATGTGCAGTAGACTGTTTTTGGTTAATACATTTACAAGCAACAATCCCTTACATTTTGCTACTGCTTGTTGTAAACCAAATCCATGGCATCCGTATTCAGCAGTCAAAGGGTAGAACAAAATATGGGCAATTTTAATATCACTCAAGACAGTCAAACAAATGTCAATGTTTATTCATAAATGTGAAGAGAAGATGTTTGCCCGAATTGATGATTGTGCAATATTACAGTTTGAAGTGCAAAAAATGAGCCTCATTAAGATCTCCAAGTATAAGGTTCAAGCCTACATATAATTGTAAGAGCAGGATAACCAAATCCCCAACGTCCTCCCCTTATACTTTCAGTGATTCCCAAGTTCTTATAAAGAGTGTACAAGTGTATGTGGGGGTGGGGGAGATGGAAATGGGCACCCCGTGAGGAAAGGAAATGGAGTCCAGTGGACTGGATACATTGAAGATGAACAACTGCTAAGCAGAAGCTTGTCTTTTGCATTGTGTCTGAAACATTAATGCTCTGCAAAGTACTCTACTCCAGAATCAAGGAAAATCTGGTCCCATTTCCTAAATGTACAGTCAATGGAAAGCACTCCCTTGGGGTAAAAAGTCTTTTGATTTCCAGACTCTGCTACCGAAAAGTGAAGTTATCCTGGGGCAGAGATCAGAATAAGTTTCTGTTTCCAGACTGCAGGCTGTGGTGGAAAAGTGGTGCCACGGAACTGAACCACTGTGACAGGAAGCTCAAAGAGAGGCAGCAAGGGATGATCTTTCTCCCGAGGAAGCAGGTGTTGTGGAGAGAGAGCACTATCCTTGCGGGTGAAGCTAACTCTGAAAGTTAGAGATTGAACATGAGTCTTCTATTCTTGATGATACAAAGAACATTTCTAGATAAAATAGTCCTTCAAAGAAGGACATTACAGTCATTAGTCCCAATTGATAGAACTAATTTTTCTGGTTCATCTGCTTTCTGCTGCACATGACAGGACTGCATTTCCTTTGTGATTTGGACATGCCATATGACTAGTTCTAGCCCATGAGTTGGAAGCAGAAGTGGCAAGTATCATTTCTAGGGAAGAATATTTAATGCCACTGCAATGCACTCAGAATTCTTTTTCTCTGCCAAGGTGACCAGTGGTGCCAATGAATGGATAGCCAGGTAGGGAGAAGAAGGGGAGAAAATATTTTTATCATTTGAAATTTGGAGCAGTTTGTTACTGCAGTATGACTTAGCCTCTCTTTTCTGATACAGAGAACAATTTTTCTGTGTTAAACTCAGTTGAGACTGTGCCACACCTCAACAGACCACAGGTGTGCCCCAAGAGAAGAACTATTTCATTTTATACGCACAGCCACTTCATAGGCGTCAAGGAAGCATTTAGGTAGTTGAGTCAGGATGTGTTTTAGCACCCACCACCTCACACATCTAAGATCACTGATGCCCGTTTATCCTGACTCCAGACTCAGATTCAGGCCTAGCCTACTTGTGAATCTTCTTTGTCCATAGTAACCTAATTTCAGAGATTATATTGTGCTTCCCCCACTGGGCCTTAAAATATATTGATGGATCTTCCTTTCCCCCTTTCAATATTCTGATAACACATGAAAAGTGGAAGAACTGTTTTCCATAAGTCTAGGAAAAAGGCCCTTCTACCCAGGGCAGAGTTGCTTCCAGGTATATGTTGGCATAACTAAGAGGGATGTCAAGAATATACCAGAAATGGGTTGGCTTTTACAATGGGGATTTACTAACTTATAAGCCTACAGTTATAAGGCCATGAAAGTGTCCAAATCAAGGCATCATCAGGAGATGGTTTCTCCCTGAGCTGTAGCTGTGAGCAATCAGGCACATGGTAGCATCTGCTGGTATCTGCCTTCTCCTCCAGGCTCCATTTGTTTCAGCTTCTGGCTTCCAGGACTTTCTCTTTCATCTTCCGGTAGTTTCTCTCCTTGTCTCTGCATGTTTCTCCCATTTATAAAAGACTCGAGTAAGAGATTAAAACCTACTGTGGCAGTTTGAGATTATTTTATAATTCCCCAAAACAGAAAGATTATGTTTTTAAACTAATCTGTTCCTGTGGGTGTGATGTCCTTTGGTTGCATTAAATTCAGTTGAAGGGCCTTTGATAAGATTACTTGATAAGATTACTTTAGGGCTTTTGATTGGACACATCAGTGAGATGTGACTCAGATTGAGTCTCCATCCTTTTGCTGGGTCTGATAGAAATAAAAACACAGACAGACACACACACACACACAGATACAGGAAAAGAAAGCCACCATTTTTTATTGGACCAGAGGATCTCTTAAGCATGAAGCATGAAGTCCCGAAGAGGTTGGGACCATGGAGCAGCCAAGACTGATAGAGGAGGCCTGGAAAGAGACAGGCTCTATGCCTGGACACTCATGGCTAAACTCCAGGAGCTGCATTCCAAGAGATGGTGAGCCCAGAGGGTAAAGGCTGAGACATCAGCAGAGAGCAGAAGCAATCTTGCTTCAACTTTGGTGAGAAAGCACATCTTATGGTGCCTTGATTTGAACTTTTCATGATCTTGGAACTGTAAGCTTTTAACTCAAATAAATCTCCTTTATAAAAGCCAACCCATTTCTGGTACTTTGCATAAACAGCCCTTTTGCAAACTAAATCACCCACCCTGGGTTATGCTTTACAGAACTAATCTAATCAAAGGCCTTTAACAAAAGTAATTTATTGTAGGTCCCACCTACAATAGATTCACACCCACAGGAAGGGATCAGCTCTAAGAACATGAACCTCTGGGGTTCACCCATCTCTAAACATTCACAATCTGCTCCAAGGAAAATTTCTAATAGTTTTAATCACCTTTATTTTCATTCACTTTCTATATCAGAAAAACCAGTTTTGTTCGAAGTGGAAAGAAATTTAATCTGTGATAGAACAGCTACTAGCCTTTTGGTTATATCTGACCGTGCCTTTTTTTGGGGGGGGGGACTCATTTCCATGCCCAATTCTTGGCTCTCACTTGGCAGTCAATGATATTAAAGCTGCTTTTGCGTATATGTGCACATGCACACGTGTATACTGGTGTGGGGTTTCTTGTTCTTGGTCTCCCCTACATGGCAATATTGTGCCCAATTCCAAAATCAAAAACCTTGAAAACTGAACAACTTTTGCAACTCATGAAGTGACCAAAGCTCCCAGGAATTAATGTTAGACTGTTTAAAGTCTTTATCTCACTTAGTATGAATATTTATACTCTACTGAAGAGATAGTAATTAATCTGTACTCCATCGGGAGCATTATGAAAGATATAGTTGTGAACCACATTACCTCTTGAAAATCTGAAACACAGCTGGCCCTAAGAGCTTCAAATAATAGTTGTGGACATGTATTTTCTCTGGTAATTCTTACCCATTAGGCCCAGTTTTCACTCAACAGTAGTTCTCCATTAGCCAGAAACATCTATTAAACTACAATTGCATATACATACTATATAACTCTGACCTTTAAAATTCTAGAAATTGTTGATTTACCTGCTTTCTCTGAGCCCGAGAGATCCATCGCACAACCAGAATATCTTCAGATTATGTGGGTATTATCGGCAGAATAATGCCCCCTCACAGATTTCCATGTCCTAATTCCCAGAATCTATGAATATGATTCCTTAGATGGCAAAAGAGACTTGTGTGTTTATTAAGATAAGGATTTTGAGATGGGGAGATTATCCCGGATTATACAGGTAGGCCCAATATAATTGCAAGTGTCCTTATAAGAGGGTAGCAGAAAAGTCAGTGAGAGAAGATGTGTTGACAAAAGTAGAAGCAGAGGTCAGAGAACAAAATATTTGAATATGATACACTGCTGGCTTTGATGATGGAGGAAGGGGCCATGAGACAAGATATTCAGGTAAGATTCTCTGAGCAAAGACACAAATTCTCCTCTAGAGTTTCTCAAAGGAACATAGCCAGGCTAATACCTTCATCTTATCGCTGTAATACTCATTTCAGACTTCTGACTTCCAGAACTGTAACAAAATAAATGTGTGTTGTTTTAAGCCACTAAGTTTATGTTGCAGCAGTAATAGGTAATTAATACAGTGGGGAAGGCAATTAAGATAGAAGCGCCAATATTAACCACTGGTGTTTAGCCACCCTAATCCAATAACAGATCTTTTCTTTATGCATAAAAGAATAGTTCCCTCTAGAACTTGGAGGTCCTTTCCTTGATTTGAAGGGTAGATAGTGGATATGGGAAGGAAGGCTAGGTGATTTTTTTCTTTACCATTTTTTTCCATTCTTTGTTTTCACCTAAACAAATAAAAGATGCTTAAACTATTAGAAAATTTGAAAATCAAGGTTTGTATGAACTCAGAAATGTGGTAAGTTTTTATTATTTAGTAACTCAGTCTTATGATCCGCATCAAGGAACATAGAAAAGGCATGAATACATTATAGAAAATAAATAAAATAAAATAAAATAAAAAGACACGGGAAAACTATCTTCTCATAACTTAAGTGGTATAGAGTTGTCCCACAAATATAAACACAGCTTCATTTCAGCACCTAGATTTTACAATAACTTGCCAAAGACAAAAGCTGACTTCTCAGATTTATGACAGTTTATGAGAAACTATTCTTGCCAGGATTCAAGAGCAGTTTCATTTTGTTTTTTATTTCAAACACACATAGATTTTAAACATCTGTATTTAAAACTAGGCAACAGGAGACTGATTTGATCAATACAATTCACTTTAATTCTCCACATTTCCTTCCTTTCCAGCTCAGTTTATAATTGGTAATTAGAGGGGAACTGTTTTCTTTATTAAATAAAATAGAACCTGCAATCCTAGTGAGTTAAAGCAGAAAGACCCAGAGTCAAAAATATCACTTGCCTCCTGGCATGATTTCTGTGCTGGGTTGCCCCAGTGGTATGTTGAAGCTCTTCCTTGGAATGGGTAGAGATCCCTTCTTTTTTCCCTTCAGCACTGGTGAACCTGGCTGATATTTTAAGAGATGCTTTATGCTAAGGGAGAAAGGGGAGAATAAGTAAAAGTAACTCAAAGAGATAAAACAGTTTGGCTTATAATATAGGTAGTGGTGGTGGTAGCTGTTTTTAAGTTAGCTTTAACTAACTTACTCTTAAGACATGACCCACATCATACATCTTTCCCAGAGAAAAGCATATCCAGATTCTAGTCCCAAATGACTGGTTCAGAGACATAAGCTTCATACCATATTTCTTTCTTCCCAGACCCCAGTCTGCCTCATACAGAAGATACTCCTAGGAACCAGTAGGCTCTTGGTCACTATGATGCCTTCATGGTCTAAGAGAAATTCTTGCTTTAATGCCCCATCTATGTCCTCCCACTTCTTTCTAGTTTCTTGTCTGAGGGCTGAGACTCTCCCTTAACTGAATGGCAGTTCCATGAGGACCTTGTCCTCAGGGTGAGACTCAGCCTGCTCTGTGGAGGAATGGTTCTCATTCCAATTCCATGCTGAACAATATAGTAAAAATTCCCTAATCACACAATAAAAAGTAGGCATTCTGGAGGAACCATATAAGTGCATATACAAGCAAGGCAAAGAGTTTGATTATCAAAGCAATTAAAATATAAAAATTTTTAAATAACTCATGGGAATTTATTATAAAACTAGTCACTATGAAATAAAATGCAGAATAAGGTGGCTCTAGGAGTCTGCCCCAAAAGCTTTAGTCACAGAAGAATGCCTTAGAAAGTAGTTGCTCCATTCAAGAAGTCCAAGCTAGTTTTTAAACACTTGGACTGGAGTTATAATGAGATGTGTTTGTATAAATAATGGTAAGCGAAAACCACAGCAGCCACTGACCAGTTACCCAAATATTTATTTGGTTTTCATTTCTAAATTATATTTCATATCATATATAAACAATGTAAAGCCTAATATATGAAAGGGTCACTTGTTTAAGTTATGGATTTCTTCACAAAATCAAAAACCAATATTAAACAATGTTCCTTTTTAAATTTTATTTTTTCTTTACCATATTCTCAAGAAACATGAAAAGGATATGGATTCCTCTCAAGTGCACATGGATTATTCTTCAGGATAGTCCACATGTTGGGTCACAAAACAAGTCTCAAGAAATTTTAAAAAATTGAAATTATGCAAAGTATCTTCTCTGGCAACAACAGAATGAAGCTGCAAAACAATAACAGACAGAGAACTGAAAAATTCACAAATATATGGGAGTTAAATAACACACACTAATTCAACGAGTTGGAGAAGAAATCAAAAGGGAAACCAGGAGACATCTTGAAGCAAATGAAATGAGAACACATCTATCAAAAACAATGGGATTCAGTGAAGGAAGTGCTGAGAGGGAAATTTATAGCCTTAAATGCTTACATTAAAAAAGAAGACAAAGCTAAAATCAAAGACTTAACTGCACACCTGGAAGAATGTAATACTGTAGCCACGCAGCCACTGCATCTGGTTCTAGGGTACTGGCATCCCTCCTGAGAAGCCTAAAGAATGTTCCTGGGAGAAATGGGTAGTTCATACAATCATATATTTCAGGAAGGTTGCTAACAAAGAAATGATCAGATGGCAGCTGAACCCGGCAGATCTCAGCTTTCAAGTGGGGATATGCAGCAGTAGATAAAGAAAGAGAACAGAGAAGGCACAATGCCAGGGGCATAATAAGTCACAGACTTGGGAGGTATTTCAATAGTATGTGCTTAGCCTCTCTTAATATACTTTCTCATGGTCCTTGTGAGAGACCCCTATCTGTGTGGTCACAAGACCAGATTTTGACCAGCATACTCAGCCCTGTGTACCAGTCATGGTCTATGTACCCAATATTCTCTGTGCATAGATGATTAATGATGGGTCGAGGGATCCTTCATTCCCATGAGAACAAAGAGTAAAATAAGTGATTACAAGCAAGGGAGGCAAGGTTTGCACAAATGAAACTATTTGCCCTGCAAGGAACTAGAAAACGAAGAGCAACATAAACCCAAAGCAAGAAGGAAGAAATAAAGATTAGAGCAGAAATAAATCAAATAGAGAATTTTAAAAAACAATACAGAGAAATAACAAAACCAAAAGTTGGTTCTTTGAAAAGATCAATAAAATTGACACACCTTTAGCTAGACTGACAAGGAAAAAAAAACAGAGAAAGGCCACAAATAAATAAAATCAGAAATGAGAGAGAGAACATGACTACAGACCTCACAGAAATAAATAGGTTCAGAAGAGGATGCTATGAACAAGTGTATGCCAACAAATTACACAACTAGATGAAAAGGAATAATTCCTAGAAGCAAGCAAACAAACAACACTGACTCTAGAAGAAATAGAAGATTTCAGCATATCAAGCACAAGTAAAGAGATCAAAACCTCCCAAAAAAGAAAAGCCCAGGACTAGATGGCTTCACAGGGGATTTCTACCAAATAGTCTAAGAAGAATTAATGCCAATTCTTATCAAATTCTTCCAAAAAATGAAGAGGAGGGAACACTAGCTAACTCATTGTATGAGGCCAACATCATCCATCATCCAAAGCCAGATACAGGTGCCACAAGAAAAGAAAATTAAAGGCAAATTTCCCTTATGAATATAGATGCAAAAAATCCTCAAAAAAATACCAGCAAATCAAACTCAATAGCACAATAAGATAATTAAATACCATTATCAAGTGGAATTTATTCCAGTTATAATTCAGCATCCTTTCTTAATAAAAACTCTTAGAAGATAGAATTAGAGGGAAACTTCCTCAACATGATAAAGGGCATATATGAAAACCCCACTGCTAATATTATACTCAATAGTGAAAGATTGAAAGCTTTCCCTCTAAGATCTGGAACAAGACAAGAATGGCCACTCTCACCATTAATAATCAACATTGTTTTGGAAGTTCTGGCCAGGGCAATCAGGCATGAAAACAAAATAAAAGGTATCCAAATTGGAGAGGGAGAAGTACAACTTTATTTGCATATAACATGATCCTATATATAGAAATACAACAAAGCTACTGGAGCTAATAAACAAATTCAGCAAAACAGAAGGGTACGAGATCAATATGCAAAAATCAGTATTGTTTCTATATATTAGTAATGAGCAAGCAGAAGAGGAAATAAAGAAACAAATTCAATTTACAATAGCAATTAAAAGAATCAAATATCTAGTAATAAATTTACTTAAAGATGTAAAGGACTAATACGTAGAAAACTACAAAACTTTGCTAAAAGAAATAAAAGAAGACCTAAATAAATGGAAGGACATTCTATGCTCATGGATTCTAAGACTAAATATCACTAAGATTTCAATTCTACCCAAAGCAATTTACAGATTCAATGCAATCCCAATCTCAATTCTGTCAGCCTACTTTGCAGAATTAGAAAAGACATCATTAAATTTATTTGGAAGGGTAAGCAGTCCTAAATAGCCAAAAACATTTTGAAAAAAAAGAATGACAAAGTTGGAGGATTCACACTTCCTGACTTTAAAGCTGATTACAATGCTACAATGGTCAAAGCTGCATGGTACTGGCACAAGGATAGATATATAGCCTGATGGAATGGAATTGAGAATTTAGAAATAGACCCTTATATCTATGACCAATTGATTCTTGACAAGGCTGCTAAATCCACCCACTTGGGAAAGAATAATCTCTTCTATAAATGGTGCAGGGAGAACTGGATATCCATATCCAAAAGAATTAAGGGGAGCCACTACCTCACACTATATACAAAAAGAAACTCAAAATGGATCAAAGACCTAAATACAAAATCCAGGACTATAAAATTCCTAGAAGAAAATGTAGGCAAGTATCTTCAGGATCTTTTCTTAGACAATGGTTTCTAACAATTTACACCTAAAGCACAAGTGAAAGCACAGAAGAAAATAGATAAATAGGACCTCCTCAAAATAAAAAACTTTTGTACGTCAAAGGACATTATCACAAAAGTGAAAAGACAACGTACTCAATGGGAGAAAATATTTGGAAACCACATATCCGATAAGGGTTTTATACCCAGAAGATATGATGAAACCCTACAACTCAATAATAAAAAGACAAACAACCAAATTGAAACAATGGGCAAAAGACTTGAATAGACTTTTATATCCAAAGAGAATATACATATGGCCAAAAGGCTCTTGAAAAGATGCCCATTATCCTTAGCTATTAGTGAAATGATAATGGTAGCTATCTCAGATTTCTAAGATGAAATGAAATGATATATAGAGAGCATATTGAACAATGGAAGATACTTAATAAGTACTCAATTAATTAAGGCCATTCTCATCATCCACTTCATTTTTATCATAATTACCATCTAATTTTAATTGTTTTCAAAAAGTATAGTTTTAGAAAAGCTGCAATATATTTGTATATTTATGAATTTCTGTGAATACTCAATACACAGTAGTAAGGGAACCATTTAATTTTCTTATGAAAGCCCTAGGAGTCTTTGGGAAGTTCCACAGGATTTTCTCAAAACATTGTAAACTTTATTCATGAAAAGAGGAAGTTGCCAGCCATCAGTGGGGTTCCCTTGCTTGCATGTCTGCCTCCTATCACATGGCCATGTTTTCTCTCTCTCTGCTCTTTGGTTTCAGCTGACTTCCAGCTTCTGGCTCCTTCCTGTGGCTTTCTCTTTACACAGCCTCCAGCAATCCAAATTAAAGCCCACTCTGGTTCAGTTCACCACACTATAACTAAACATAACATCTTCCAAAGGTTCTCTTTACATGTTTGGGGAATAAGATTAAGAACACATGTTGGTTGAGATACAGAATTCAACCTACCACAGGGAGGAAAACATATAACTCCCTTCTTGGGGTTCACAAGTACAATTTAATTTACCTTCATCTTAGAAACCCAAAAGATGAGTATATTAGTGAACTGATAATGAGTATAGCCTGCACTTGGATTTATATTCCGTGATACAATCTTACATGAAAAATATACTGTGGAACACTACTACCAGCAGTTTTCAGAACACAGGGAGTACTCTGAGAACAAGCAAGCAAACAAAAACAGCAGCCTTAGCGCAGTGGTGGTTTCATTCTCCATTGTCATCACAGGCTGTCTGAAAGCCTTTCATATGATCCACCCTGTGTTTGCATGTGGGTTTTTTTCCTTCAAACTCAACATTTTATAAGTGACCTTAACTAATATAACGATTTCCTTGATCATAGCATTCATCAGGCTCAGGTGGATAAAAATCTAAACATAATTTAGCAAAAAAAGTGCCAGCATGTCTTCTGCAGGATAAAAATCCATTAAAACAAAACAAAACAAAATAGGTAAGGGATCTTTAATTTAAACTTTATTTGGAAAACTGTGAGACAATGAAAAGAACTCACTGAGACTGTGAGGTAGTAATTAAGTGGAAAGTCAAGATGTAAAATGGTTACAGTCTACTTGGCTATTCAACAATATTTAATAAAAAAATGCTAAGGGGAATTATATCATTTAAAAATGTCTATCAACATTGGGCATTTTTATCTTCAGTGTTAACTAAGTTTTATGGACTGTGTATCTTCATTTGTTTTATTCCAGAAATATTTTTAAATTTTTCAAATACTCTAAGTTAGCATCTTGAAAGCAAGCACTAAATTATTCTGATTATTAAGTTTTGGGCCCTGCACGGAGAAGTCACGTTAAAAAATACTTCCCCCTACCCTTATTCCCTACAATCAAAACATTGTACAATATGAATATCTTTCATGGAGATTTGCATAACTACTGTGCATTATATAATATGTACTGAAGAATGTCATATCCCAAGGAACCCATCACTTATAACCCAAGCAAACTGAGATTACTGATCATCTTATAAGATAATGAAATATATATTATTATTCAACACTCTATTAACTTGCTGACCTAAATTTTTTTTTAGGGAAGTTGTGAGTTTACAAAACAAACACACATAACGTAGAGGATTCCCATACATCACCCCACTACCAATAGCTTGCATTGATGTAGAACATTTGTTAGAAATGATGAAAGAACATCACCAGAATATTAATGCTAACTATAGAGCATAGTTTACATTTGGTGTATTTTTCCCATAAACTACCCTATTGTTAACAACATGCATTAGTATTGTATATTTGTTATGTTCATGAGATAATGTCCTCATATTTGTACTGTTAACCACAGCCCATCATTCACCACAGGGATCACTGTGTTATATGGCCCCATGCCTTATACAATCCATCCAAAGTGTATACTCAATGACTCCCCGTTTCATCACAGAGTTTTGCTGTCATCACCTCAGTCAATTTCAGAACGTTTTCATTATTCCAAAAGGAAAAATACCTCCTTATACCTCCCTGTTGTTAACTCTTAGCTTGATATCACTTCTTTGTCATTGATGCAATAATATTATGGTATTACGGTTAACTATGGTACATAAGTTACATTAGTTGTATTAGTCCAATGTATCACCATATTCTTAATACCTTGTAATACCTATTATACCTAGTAATAGTTCATAGAAGAACATTCTTGTGTTTGTACTGTTAACAACAACCCTTATCTACCACCAAGGTCACTATGTTATACATTTCATAGATTATTCTCTAGCTTTCTTTAAATTAACATTTACATCCCTAGACCACCCCTTTCATCCACAATCACATTTATAAATCAGCAGTGTTAGTTATACTTACAATAATGTGTTGCCATCAACTCTATTTCCATATGTTTAAAATCAACCTAATTAAAATTTCTACAAACATTAACCATCAGATCCCCCTTCTCAATCCTCATTCTATCTCCTAGTAACCTCTACTGTAAGTTTAATTCCATGGGTTTACTCATTATATTAGGGAAACCATACCATATTTGTCCTTTTGTGTCTTATTTCACTCAACATAATGGCTTCAAGTTTCATTCATGTTGTCATATGCATCCTGACTTCATTTCTTCTTATAGTTTAATACTATTCCATTGTATGTATATATCACATTTTGCTTATCCTTTATCAGTTGATGGACACTAAGGTTGTTTCCATCTTTTAGAAACTGCAAATAATGCTACCATGAACATTGGTGTGCTCACGTCCCTGCTTTCAATTCTTCTAAGTATATTCCTAGTAGCAGGATTGCTATATCATATGGCAAATCTGTATTTACCTTCCTGAGGAACTGCCAAACTGTCTTCCACTGAGGTTGGACCATTCTACATTCCCTCCAACAGTGAAGGATTATTCCTATGTCTGCACATCCTCTCCAGCAACTTGTAGTTTTCTGTTTTTGTTTTTTTGTTTTTAATTTAATAATGGCCATTCAGTAAGGGATGAAATGATATCTCATTGTAGTTTTAATCTGCATTTCCCTAGTAGCTAGTGATGTTGAAAGTCTTTTCATGTGCTTTTTGGCCATTTGTATTTCCTCTTTGGAAAAAATGTCTATTTAGGTCTTTTGACCATTTTTTATTGGAATGCTTGTCTTTTTATTGGTGAGTTTTATGATCTCTTTATATAACATGGAAATCAAACCCTTATCAGATATATGGTTTCCAAATATCTTCTCCCATTGAGTAGGCTACCTTTTTACCTTCTTGACTAAGTCATTTGAAGTTCAAAAGTGTTTAATTTTGGGAAGGTCCCATATATCTATTTTTTTCTTTCTTTCTTTCTGCTTTGGGTGTAAGGCTTAAGAATCCACCACCTACCACAAAATCTTGAAGATGTTTCCCTACATTTTCTTCTAGAATTTTTTTGGTTCCAGATTTATTGAGGATTTTGATCCATTTTGAGTTAATTTTTGTATAAGGTGTGAGATAAGTTTCCTCTTTCTTTTGGCTATGTATATCCAGTTATTCCAGCAATATTTGTTGAATAGACCGTTCTGACCCAGGTAGGTGGTTTTCACAGTCCTTCAAAAGTCAACTGACCAAAGATGTGAGGGTCTATTTCTGAACTCTCAATTCGATTCCATTGGTCAATATGTCTATCTTTATGCCAGTACTATGTTGTGTTTACCTCTGTAGCTTATGATATACTTTAAAGTAAAAAAAGTGAGAGTCCTCCAACTTTGTACTTTGTGAAAAATATTTTTGCATGTTCAGGGTCCCTTACCCTTACAAATAAAAATAATAATTGGCTTTTCCATTTCTGGGGGAAAAAAGTCTGTTGGAAGTTTTATTGGGATTACAAGGAATCTGTAAGTCGATTTGAGTAAAACTGACTTCTTAACGATATTGAATATTCCAATTAATGAACATGGAACATCCTTCTATTTATTTAGGTCTTCTTTGGTTTCATTTAGCAATTGTTTTGTAGTTTTCTCAATATAGGTCTATTATGTCTTTGGTTAAGTTTATTACTAAATATTTGATTATTTAGTCACTATTGTAAATGGAATTTTTCCCCCTGAATTCCTCCTCAGGTTGCTCTTTAGTATTGTATTAAAATGCTACTGATTTTTACATAGTAATCTTGTATCTGGCCACATTGCTGAACTCATTTATTAGCTGTAGCTGCTCTGTTGTAGATTTTTTGAGATTTTCTAGGTATAGGATCACAGCATCTGTGAATAGTGCAAGTTTTACTTCTTCCTTTCCTATTTGGATGACTTTCATTTCTTTTTCTTGCCTGATTGCTCTAGCTAAAACTTCTAGCACAATATTGAATAATAGTGATGACAATGGGCATCTTTGTCTTGTTATCAACCTCAGCAGGAAAGCTCCCAATCTTTCACAACTGAGTAAAATGTAGTCTGTGTTTTTCATATACACACTTTATCATTTGAGAAAGTTTCCTTGTATTCCTATCTTTCAGAGTGTTTTTATCAAGAAAGGATGCTGTGTTTTGTCAAATAACTTTTCTGAATAAATTGAGATGATCATGTGATTTTTCTTCTTTGATTTAGTTGAGTGGTGTTTTACACTAATTGATTTTCTTATGTTGAATCACTCTTTCAAACCTGGGATAAAACCCACTTGATCATGATGTATACTTCTTTTAATATGCTTTTAGATTCAATTTGGAAGTATTTTTTGTTGAGGATATTTGCATCATATTTATTACAGAAATAGGTCTGAATTTTCTTTTATCATAGTATCTCTATAGGGTTTTGGTATTAGCATGATGTTGGCTTCATAGAATGAGTTTGGTAGCATTCCCCTCTTTTCAACTTTTTTGGAAGAATCTGAGCAATATCGGTATTAAATCTTCTTTGAATGATTGGTAGAACTGAACCTTGAAGCCATCTGGTCCTTGGCTTTTTATTTTGGTGATAATTCTGAAGACTGTTTTCAATCTCTTTACTTGTGATTGGTTTGTTGAGGTCTTCTATTTCTTCCAGGATTAGTGTATGTTGTTTGTGTGTGTGGCAATTTGATATTATTTTATGAAGCCCCAAAAAGAGAAAGATTATTTTTGTAAACTGGTCTGTTCCGCTGGGTTTGGTACCCTTTGAATGCATTAGATTCAGCTGACATGACATGACATGACAAGGCATTAAATTACCGGTTAAGATTATGGCTTTGATTCATCAGTAGGGCATGACTCAGGGTTGAGTCCCCGCCCCCTTGGTGGGCTGATATTAACAGATACTCATGGAAGAAGACACAGATGAAGATACAGAAAGAGAGAGAGAGCTCCATAGACATGGAAGTGGAGAGAACTTTGACCCTGAAACCCTGGGAAAAGAGCTGAGCCATTTGCCTGATAGTTTACGGTTAACCTTGTGAAGAGACCAGAGTAGCTGAGAAGCCCTGATAGACAAGCCCTATGCCAGCTTACAGCTGAGGTCAAGAAGAACCTGGGTCCATGGAGCCTCAAGAGGAAGAGGAATCCCCAGAAGCAGAGATCCAGTAGAGATCAGCAATCATCTTGCTTCAACATGTAGCAACTGATTTGGATGAGAAAGCAACCTTGAGTTGGACTCTTTAGGGCCTTGTAACTATAAGCTTTTACTCCAAATAAATACCCTTAAAAAATCCAACAGATTTCTGGTACTTTGCATCAGCACCCCTTTGGCTGACTAATACCATGTGTTTCTCGGAATCTGTTTATTTTGTCTACTTTGTCAAGTTTAGTAGCATACATTTGTGCATAGTATCCCTTTCTGAGTTCATTTATTTCTATGGAGTCAGTGATAATGACCCACTCTCATTTCTTGCTTTTTTTTATCTTCTCCCTTATTTTTACCTTCTCCCTTTTTTTTCTTTGCCAGTCTAACTAAAGGTTTGTTGATTTTGTTGATCTCAAAGAACCAACTTGTGGTTTTGTTGATTCTCTCTATTGTTTTTTGTTCTCAATATCATTTATTTCTGCTTTAATCTTTGCTATTTCTTTCCTTCTGCTTACTTTGGGAATAGTTTGCTGTTCTTTTTCTATTTCCTCAAGGTGTACATTAGGTCTTTAAATTTAACTCTTTCATCTTTTGTAATACAAGCATTTGAGGCTATAAATTTCTCTCTCAGCTCTGCTTTTGCTGCATCCCATAGGTTTTGATATGTTGTGTTCTCATTTTCATTCATCTCAGGATATTTACTGATTTCTCTTGCACTTTCTTCTTTGACATACTGATTGTTTAAAAGTGTGTTGTTTAATCTCCATATATATCTGTAAATTTTCCCTTTTTCTTCCTGTTATTGATTTCCAAGCTTCATTCCATTATGATCAGAAAAGGTGTTTTGTATAATTTCAATTTTTTAAAATTTATTGAGACCTGTATTGTGACCCAACATATGGTCTATCCTGGAGAAAGATCTATGAGAACTTGAGAAGAATATATATCCTGCTGTTTAGGGGTACAATGTTCTATATAGGTATGTTAGGTCTAGTTTATTCTAGCTTTCTATTTTCTTATTGATGTCCCGATATTCTATCCAATGATGAGAGTGGTGTATTGAAGTCACCAACTATTATTATAGAGATGTCTATTTCTCCCTTCAGTTTTGCCAGAGTTTGCATCATGTATTTTGGGGCACCCATGTGTATAAATATTTATTGTTGTTATTTTTATTGATGAATTGACCCTTTTATTAATATAGAAAACCTTCTTTGTCTCTTAACAGTTTTGCTTTTAAAATCATTTGTCTGATATTAGTGTAGCTACTCCAGCTCTTTTTTGGTTACTATTTGAATTAAATATCTTTTTCCAATCTTTCACTTTCAGCCTCTTTGTGTCTTTGTGTCTAAGATGAGTGACTTGTAGACAACATATAGATAGATCATATTTTTTTAAATCCATTCTGTCATTCTGTGTCTTTTGATGGGATAGTTCAATCTATTAGCATTCAATGTAATTCCTGTAAAGGCATTACATACTTTGCTCACTTTATCCTTTGGCTTTCCATTGTTGTATCATACAATTGTCAGTCTTTTTTACAGTTTTATTTACCCTTACTTATCTGCATTTCTACAGTCTTCTCCAAGCCTCTATCTTCTCTCTTTACCTTTTAGGCTGCAGGAGTCACTTGAGAACGTCTGTAAGTCCAGTCTTTTGGTGAAAAACTCTCTCAGCTTTTGATTGTCTGTGAAGACTTCTAACACGCTCAATTTTGAAGGACAGTTTTGCCACATAAAGAATTTTGGGCTGGCAGTTTTTTTCTTTCAGTATCTTAAATATAACATACCACTGCCTTCTTGCCTCCATGGTTTCTGATGAGAAATCAGCATTTAGTCTTATTCAGAAACCCATGTCTGTGATTAATTGCTTTTCCCTTGCTGCTTTAAGAATTCTCTCTTTATCTCTGGCATTTGGCATTCTGCATAGTAGGTGTTGAGGAGTAGATCCATTTGGATTTATTCTGTTTGGAGTCATTTTCTTTCTTGGATACTGATATTTATGTTTTTCATAAGAGTTGGGAAATTTTCAACCATTATTTCTTCAAATGTTCTTTCTGCCCCTTTTCCATTCTTTTCTCCTTCCGAGACACCCATAATACATATGTTTGTGCATTTTATGCTGTCATTCAATTCCCTGAGACCATGTTCAATGTTTTCTATTCTTTTTCCTATGTGTTCAGGTTCAGTTGCTCTGGCCTCCATTTCACTTATTCATTCCTCTGCCATTTCAAATCTGCTGTTATATGTCTGTAATATAAATTTAATTTAATCTGTAGTGTCTTTCGTTGCCATAAAATCTGTTAGTGTTCTTTGCAGGTTTTCAAATTGTTCTTTATGTTCACAAACTGTCTTCTTTCATATGGCTCTTTTTATTAGAGAAGTTGTGAACTTACAAAACAATTATGCGTAATGTGCAAAATTCCCATACAACACCCCTCCCCCAACATCTGACATTGTTGTGAAATATTTGTCACAGAATATGAGAGAATGTAATCAGACTATTACCACTAATTATACTCTCTAGCATACACTTAGTATATTTTTTCCATACCCCCTGTTATTAAAACAGTACCTTCTTTGATATTGATGCAAGAATATTACAATATTGCTGTTAACTATAACCCATAAGTTACATTAATTGTATTTTCCTCATGCATCTCCATATTCTTACCACCTTGTAATAGTGATGTACATTTGTTCTAGTTCATAGAAGAACATTCTTGTATTTGTACTATAAACCACAATCCTCATCCACCTCCAAGTTCACTATGTTATTCAGTCCCTAGAATATTCTCTAGCTTTCTTTCAATTGACATTTACATTCCCTGACTACACTTTTCTGGCACAGTCCCATTTATCAATGAGCTGTTTTAGTTATAGACACTATAATGTGTTGCCATCAACTCTATCCATTTCCACACTTTTACAGTCAAGCTAATTAAAAATTTTTACATACATTAAGCATGAGTACCCCTTCTCAGCCCTTATCCTATCTCCTAGTAACCAATACTGTATGTTTTAACTCCAACTGTTTATTCTTCATATTCAGTTCATAATAGTGAGACCATACAATATTTGTCCTTTTATGCCTGGCTTAATTCACTCAGCATAATGTCTTCAAGATTCATTCATATTATCATATGTGTCCCAATTTCATTTCTTCTTACAGCAGCATAGTATTCCATAAAATGTCTATACCATGTTTTGTTCATTCATCAGTTGAGGGACACATGTGTTGTTTCCATCTTTTGGCAATTGTGAATAATGCTATCATGAACATTGGTGTGCAAATGTCTGTTCATATCTCTGTTTCCAGTTCTTCTGGATATATTCCAATAAAGAGATTGCTAGGACATAGAGCAGTTTCATATTTAGCTTTCTGAGGAACTGCTAAACTCTCTTCCACAGAGGCTGCACAATTTTATATTCCCATCAAAAATAAAGGCATGAACCTATTTCTTTACATCCTCTCTAGCACTTATAGTTTTCTGATTTTATTTTTTTAATAATGGCCTTTCTATGAAGTGTGGATGATATCTCATTGTAGTTTTGATTTTCATTGCCCTATAGCTAGTGATACTGAACATTTTTTGCCATTTGTATTTCCTCTTTGGGGAAATGTCCATTTAAGTCTTTTGCCCATTTTTTTAATTGGATTGCTTTATCTTTGATTGTTGAGTTGCATGATATCTTTATATAGCATAGAAATCAAACCCTTATTGGATATGTGGCTTCCAAATATTTTCCCCCAATGCATGGACTGCGTTTTCACCTTCTTGACAATGTCCTTTGAAGCACAAAACTATTTAAGTTTGAGGCAGTCTCGTTTATCCATTTTTTCTTTCATTGCTTGTGTTTTTGGTGTAAGGTTTAAGAATCCACCACCTACCACAAGATCTTGAAAATGTTTTCCTACATTTTATTCTAGGAGTTTTTTGGTTCTAGCTTTTATGTTTAGGTCTTTTATCCATTTTGAGTTAGTTTTTGTAAAAGGTGTGAGATAGGGGTCCCCTTTCTTTCTTTTGGATATGTATGTCCAGTTCTCCCAGCAACATGTGATGAATGGACTATTCTGCCCTAGCTGGGTAAGCTAAACCAATTTGTCAAAAATCACTTGGCCATAGATGTGAGGGCCTGTTTCTGAACCATCAATTTGGTTCCATTGGTTTATTTGTCTCTATGCTGTTATCAAGTCAATACCATGCTGTTATCAATGTAGCTTAGTAATATGCTTTAAAGTCATGAAGTGAGAGTCCTCCAACTTTGTTCTTCTTTTTAAAGACATTTTTAGCTATTCAGGGCCCCTTACCTTACCAAATAAATTTGATAATTGTGTTTTCCATTTCTTTGGAAAACGCTGTTGGAATTTTTATCAAAATTGTATTGAATCTATACCAATTTGGGTAGAATTGACATCTTAACAATATTTAGTCTTCCAATCCATGAATACGGAATGGTCTTCCATTTATTTAGGTCTTCTTTTGCTTTCTTTCAACAGTGCATTATAGTTTTATTAATGTGAGTGCTTTATGTCCTTAAGTTTATTCTTAAATATTTGATTTTTTAGTCACTATTATAAATGAAATTTTTTTCCTGACTTCCTCCTCAGATTGCTCATTACTAGTATATAGAAACATTATTTTTTGCATATTAATGATGTATCCTGCCACTCTGCTGAACTACATTATTAGCTCTAGTAGTTTTGTTGTAAACTTTTCAAGATTTTCTAGATGTAGTATCATATAATCTGTGGATAATGAAAGTTTTACTTCTTTCTTTCCAATTTGGATGCCTTTTATTTCTTTTTCTTGTCTGATCACTCTAGCTAGAAACTCAACCACTATATTGAACAACAGTGGTGACAGTTGGTATCCTTGTCTTTATCCTGATCTCAACAGGAAAGCTGTTAGTCTTTCACACTGAGTATAATGTTAGTTGTCACTTTTTCATATATGCACTTTATCATGTTGAGAAAGTTTCCATCAATTGCTACCTCTTGGAGTATTTTTATAAAGATCAGATGCTGTATTTTGTCAAATGCCTTTTCTGCATCAATTGGTAAGATCATGTGATTTTTCTTCTTTGATTTATTAAAGTCATGTATTATGCCGATTGATTTTTTTGTGTTGAACCACCCTTGCATGCTTGGTATAAAACCCACTTGATCTTGATAATTCTTTTAATGTGTTGTTGGATTTAATTAGTGAGTATTTTCTTGAGGATTTTTGCATCTGTATTCATTAGGGAAATGGGTTCCTAATTTTCTTTTTTCATAATATTTTTATCTGGCTTTGGTTTTAGGGTGATGTTGGATCATAGAATGAGTTTGATAGTGATCCTTCCTGTTCAGTTTATTGGAAGTGTTTGAGTAAGATTGGTATTAAATCTTTGAATGTTTGGTAGAATTCACCTGTGAATCTATCTGGTCATGGTCTTTTCATTTTGGGGTGTTGTTTGATGACTGTTTCAATCTCTTTACTTGTGATTGTTTTGTTGAGGTCTTCTATCTCTTCTAGTTTCAGGGTAACTTTTTCATATATTCCTAGAAATTTTCCATTTCATCTACATTGTCTAGTTTATTGGTATATAGTTGCTTATAGTATCCTCTTATGATCTCTCTTATTTATGTGGGGTCAGTATTAACATCCCTGCTTTCATTTCGGATTTTATTTATTTGCATCTTATCTTTTTTTTCTTTGTCAGTCCAGCTAATGATTTGTAAATTTTGTTGGTCTTCTTGAAGAACCAAATTTTGGTTTTGTTAATTCTATTTTTTTTAATTGTTCTCAATTTCATTTATTTCTGTTCTGATCATTATTATTTCACTCATCCTGCTTGTTTTGGGAACAGTTTGCTGTTTGTTTGTTCTAACAGCTGTGCCATTAGATCATTGATTTTAACTATTTTTACCTTTTTAGCATAAGCAGTGTTTAAAAATTTCCTTCCCGATATTGCCTTTGCTGCATCTGATAAGTGCTTATACATTGTGTTCTCATTTTCATTCGTCTTGAGATATTTATTGATTTCTTTCACAATTTCTTCTTTGACCCACTGCTTATTTAAGAGCATGTTGTTTAATCTCCATTTATTTGTGAATTTTCTCTTTTTCTGCCTGTTATTGATTTCAGAGAAAGTGCTTTGCATAATTTAGATCTTATTAAATTTATTAAGCTTTGTCTTTTGACCCAACTTATGGTCTATGAGCACCTGAGAAGAATGTATATCCTGTTTTGTAAATCCTGTTTTGGGGTGCCATGTTTTGTATATGTCTATTTGGTTTAGTTCATTTATCATATTATTCAAGCTCTCTGTTTCTTTATATATACCTCTGCCCAGATGTTCTATCCAATCATGACAGTGATTGTATTAGTCAGCCAAAAGGGGTACTGATGCAAAGTACCAGAAATCTGTTGGCTTTTATAAAGGGTATTTACTTGGGGTAAAAGCTTACAGTTACAAGGCCCTAAAGAGTCCAACTCAAGGTTGCTTCTCACCAAAGTCAGTTGCCACATGTTGAAGCAAGATGGTTGCCAACCTCTGCAAGGGTTCAGCCTTCCTCTCTCAGCTGTAGCTGGCCTAGGGCTTATTTCTTTTTGGCTTTCCTCAGCTCAGGTGCTCTGTTCTCTTCAGCTGCAAGCTATTGGACAAATGGCTCATCTCTCTTCCCAGAGCCACAGGATCAAAGTTCTCTCCTCTGCCATGTCTATGGGGCTCTCTTTCGTTTCCATGTATCTTCTTCTTCTGTGTGTCTTCTTGAGTGAGTGTTTATATAGCCCACCAAGGGGGCAGGGACTTAACATGAGTTACACCCTACTGACATGGTCAAATCAAAGCCCTAATCTTAACATAATTTAATCAAAGACATCTCAGCTGAATCTAATACAATCAAAGGGTATCATGCCCAGTGGAACAGATCAGTTTGCAAACATAATCTCTCTTTTTGGAATTCATAAATAATCTCAAACTACCATAATGAAGTCTCCATTATTATTGTAGGGACATTCAATGTTATTACTGTAACAGCAGTTATTACTTCACTCAATTTGTCTTTTGGGTTTTATCTGTCATATCTTATTTTCACCATTTTTTACACTTTTAATTACCTTTACTGGTATAATCTTCATTCCTAGACTGTCTTGCAATCTTCTTTCTCCTATCTTTTCTTTTCAGGCTGTAGCATACTCTTTAGTATTTCCTGCAAAGCCAGTCTCTTGGTTACAAATTCTCTCAAGTTCTGTTTACCTGTGAATATTCTAAACTCACCCTCATTTTTCAAAGACAGTCTTTCCAGATATAAGATTCTTGGCTGGCAGCTTTTTCTCCTGCAGTACCTTAAATATATCATACCAATTCTTGCCTTCATGGTTTCTGTGAGAAATCAGCACTTAATCTTATTTGATATCCCTTGTATATGATGCATTGCTTTTCTCTTGCTGCTCCCAGAATTCTCTTTATCTTTGGCATTAGACATGTGATTAGTATGTGTCTTAGAGTAGGTCTATTCAGGTTTTTTCAGATGGTAGTACATTGTACTTCTTGGACACAATATCTACGTCTTTCAATAGGGTTGGGAAATTTTCAATCATTATTTCTTCAAATATTCCTTCTTCACCTTTTTTCTTCTCTTCTCCTTCTGGGACACCTATGACACATATGTTGCATATCCCTTGCCATCATTTAGTTCCCTGAGACCCTGTTCAATTTTTCCATTCTTTTCTCCATCTGCTCTTTTGCATGGTTATTTTCAGAGTTCATGTCTTCAAGCTCATTGATCCTTTCTTCTGCCTCTTCAAATCTGCTGTTATATGCTTCCAAGGTATTTTTTAATTTCATTTATTGTGACTTTCATTCCCATAAGTTATGCTATTTTGCTATGTGTGCTTTCAAATTCTTCTTTGTGCTCATCCAGTGTATCTTAATATCCTTAATGTCTTTAGCTACCTCATGGAATTTATTTAGGAGATCTGTTTGAACATCTATAATTAGTTGTCTCAACTCTGTTATGTTATCTAGAGGGTTAGCTTGTTCCTTTGACTTGGCCATATCTTCCTGTTTTTTTATATGGATTGCAACTTTTTGTTGGTATCTTGGCATCTGGTTTACTAGATGTATTTATGCTGGGCACAGTTTCTCTTTTTAGACTAGGGCTTTCTATTTGATCGGCTTTGTGCTACAGCTCTTCTTTGACACTTGATTCAACATAATTTGGAACTTTATAGTGGCTTGTGTTATCCAATATTAATTTTTTCAGCTCTGTTTCATCTGTTTCTTGCCCTTTCTTCTTTGCTGTTTGTGTAGTAGGAGCCTAGGATTCAGTTGGTACTGTGAGCCATGGAGGCTGAATCTGCCCATTTTGCCTGAGGAACTGATGAAATTTCTCCCACCATTCTCCTCTGCCAGGGGTAGGGACAGAGCCATAGCCATGTGCAGTAATCCAAACTGCACAGGCCAAGACCATCTGTAGTTTCCCAGAGAGACTGATGAAACTTCATACCCTTAACTCCCTTGCTTTGAGAGAGGATGGAGCCACAGATGTGAGCAGCAACTAAGCTGTGTGGAACACAACTGACCACAGTTACCCAAGTAGACTAACAAAGCACTGGCTCCCCTCTTCTCCTGTCAGGCAATCTAGTGTGTGCGGGCCAAAAACAACTGCAGTTTCCTTGAGAGGTTGAGGGAGTTCTTTCCCTTCTGCCCTTTCAGGAACAGGGTTGGAACCAGAGGAGTGACCAAAAAATCTAGTCTATGTGGACCAAAAGCACCTACAGTTGCCTGGAATGGTTGGAAAAACACCAATCCCCTACTATCTTATCAGGGGATGGGGATGGAGCCACAGGTAACCAACAGTCTAGTCCTTGCTGACTGAAAGCACCTGCAGTTGACCAGAGAGGCTGTGGAAACACCACCCCCCTACTATCCTATCAGGGAGAGGGGATGGAACCCAAAGTGTCCAATAATCCAGTCCAAGGTCCATGTGGAACAAAGGCTGCTACCATTGACCAAAAAGGCTGGTACAGGTCCCCTTAGATTTCTTCCTACAGAGAAGGGGCTGGGGCCTAGGCTATGGCTACAATCTGACTTGTGTGGAATGAAGTCTGTACCTACCATCACTGTCATTTTCAGTCAGCCCTGCTACCTCATGCCAGGGGTGGAGTTAAAATGGAGGCTTCCAATCTCTTTCTGACTTGGACAGGTTCAAACTTTATCTGATTTTGGGGTTAGACTTTAGCCAGCCAGATTTACTAATCAGTAGCTGAAGTTAGTGCTTCCAACTCCAGCCAGGGAATAGCTCCTGAGGTGGCTCATGCTGCCAGTACAGGATGGACACCAGCCTTTGTGGCATGGAGTGCTCTACTCATGAATCTTCACTGCAAATGGGCAGCCTCCTCCTTATGTTCTTCCGAGGATGCTGGAGGATGCTTTTTTCTTCTCCTGGGACCCCAAGCAGGTGCATTAGATAGCTCTGGGTGATTACTAATTGCACTGTGGGATGAGCTAAATCTTAGAGCTCCTTACTCTGCCACCATCTTGGCCCCTCTCCCAGTGTCTTCCTAATATTCTTTAACTCTTTAGTCATATTTTCCTTCAACTCCTTGAATTGATTTAGGAAAGTTGTGTGACTATCATTGGTTGGTTGTCTTTAATCCTGTGTCTTATCAGGATTTTTAATTTGTTCCTTTGGCTGGGCCAGATCTTCATATTTCTTAGTATTATTTGTTATTTTTTGCTCATGTCTAGGCACCTGATTATGTTGGTGAATTTATTTCAATGTCCAATTTCTCTCTCTTGCCTAGTTTTTTTTATTTCAGAGCTCCTCTTTGATATTTGGTTCAACTTATTCTAAATCTTAAAAATTGCCCTGCTTAAGTTATCAAATCAGGGCCAGGGTCCACAAACGGGATGCAAACCAGATCCAAGGGGCCTGAGGATAGGTGCATGACAGACTCCAGAAAGGTTTTTTCTCCTTCCACTTTCCCAGTCTGCCAGAAGATGACACTCTTCAGTGAACTTTCTGCAGAGATGACTCTTTCAACCTACACTTGCTGGTGTTCTGGCCTGGCAAGAGCTGTGATTCAAAGTAGGGCTCTGCTTTCCAAACTCACTGAAGAGAACCCACACTCAGCCCTCTACTGTACTCTCCCTCTTCCCAGGGAGAAAAACATCCATTACTCCTCTGCTGTCTACTGTTAGCCACAGGTTTTATCAAGTCTGTTCACCTTGAGGTTGGGGGATAGGCACCTATCCTAGCCACGGGGAGTGAGTTACTCAGTTTTTATTTTGGCCTCTACATCACCTCTGGGTGAGGCTCGTGACACTCTCCTGGTCTGCATATCCCCAAAGCAGCTTCCTCTGACAGATTTGCCCTTCCTCTTTTGTTTTGTAAGAGAGTTGAGTCCTGCCCACCTACTCCAAAGCCATCTTCCTGAAGTCTCCTGACCAATCTTTTTTATTAGTCTCTTGATTACCTTTCAATGTTTAGTCTTGTAATTTTCTTCCTTGTAAATTAATTTAAGCCTACTAATAGAAAGGGTAATTGTATTTAACCCTTGATAGAATTCTGCCTTGTTCAAAATGTCCAATTTCTTTTCAATTCATGCCCTGATTTTTTAAATAGACTTCTATGATACCATTATTTGCTCTGCAGAATTTTGCAACTCTGAAGAGGAAACTAATAAGCTCCATCATTATTTCCAGTTGAATTTAGATTTTTATATGACACAGAATATGTTTCAAGAATCTTCCAAGATCTGCCTTTCCAACAAAGGACTTCACACATTGAGGAACTTCTTTCCAGAATGTTATTATTCACCACCATTTTATAAAGCATACCAATTTCCACAGGTTCTCTAGCCAATCATGGAGAGCAAGGGTTTATGTTAAATAATCCCTAGAGTAACTGACACCATGAGGCCAGGAGCTTAAAGTTCTTTAATGTTTAGTTGCAGAACAAATACTTGATCAACCAAGTACATAAACATATTTCTTTCCATGTTGTTAGAAAATTATGTGGAACTTATGGTAACATTGTCAAATTTTTTCTAATTTTGATGTTGTAACTTAATCATTCATTTTCTTCAGTTAACATTTATCAAATTAAAGAGATTTTTCGTAGCTTGATGTAAAATCATTAGAACAAAAAGTGCCGGATTTTGATAACTTTGCCCAAAATATTCACAATTGAATATTTGCCACTTTTCCAAGCATTCTCTATTAAAGAAAGTGGAAAACGCAATTACTAAAATTCAAAGTTGCAGGCATCTTAAGATTTGAGTTCCCAACCTCTGAATATAGTATCTTATCATCTGCTGATATTCTGTCCTTTTAATATGCCAATAAAATAATCTTTTTTGCCGGTAATTGAAGATGAATTTTAGTACCTCCAGTGGCTGAAAAGGGAAATTATGACCAATAAGCATCCTAATTAGCTCAATCTTTAAAGTTATAACATTAGTAATTGGCCAATATAAATAGTGAAGTATCTAGGCTCTAAATCCTGATTGCCTAGGTTGGAATCTTGCTTTTATGACCTACTCTCGGTGTGATTTTGGAAAGTTAATTAACTCTCTGTATCTTATTTTTCTTATCTATAAGACAGAGATAATAATTATACTTGTCTCAAAGAGTATTCTGAAGGATAATATAGTTAATAAATGTGAAACTCTTAGAAAAATGTTTGACACATAGTAGGCATTCAGTAAGTGTTTGATATTTTGTTATTATTTCTATAGAATATTTAATTTTTTGCCTTAATGATTAAATTAGATTTTCTTAGTGAGGAAATGTTCTTTACCAAGAGAATATAGTCATTATAAAGATTAGACCAAATGAAAAATGCTTTTTCCTTAGAAAAATAATACAAACTTCAAAAACATTTAGATTAAGGATTAAATACATAAATGACAATGTGCCTAAGTCATGATCTTCACTGGAAATTAGCAAAAGTAAGGTCATTGCATTAAAATTAAATGCTAGTATAGCTAACCAGCTTAAAGTTAACTATTTAAAATATTTTAAAACTCTATATTGGTTAGATATTTAATTTACAGAAGCAAAATTTCCAAGTCAATTTAAAATTCACCTTTTCCTCAACCTCAGAGATAAATCAATTTTCACAAAAATTTCCAGTTCAGAATTAGTCCTGATAATACAAACAAAATACATAAGCATATTAAATATTGCTAAGTTTAGATATGTATCAAAGGTTTATAAATTGGATAGGTACCACAGGTTATGATCAAAAGTTTTGATTACCACATTTTCCTACAGAGTATAATTGCTGGTAAAAAAAAAAACAAAACAACAACTTTAAAATATCTTCTAGATATAAATGATTATGAGGAAATACTTATTGTCAGTTGTTTTTGAAGGAAATAAATTTATTGGGTGCTTTTACTAAAATATGTGGACATCCCTTTAAGGATCTATTGAATGAGTAACTGCATTTGTGTTTTGATGAAAATTTTGGAAATAGTAGATGTAATTTAAAGGGAGTTTAAGTTTAGCTAGTCCTTTTCCCCTGAGTGTTTCTGCCAGGTAAATTGGAACTGAGAGACTTTAAGAATAAAGCCACATGTTGGGGCTGTTGACAATGAAAAATTGTTACTGGAAAAATCATATTAATAAATATTCATAATAATCAGGGATAATGTTAAAGGTTCTGAGAGAAAATTACTCCCACACCCACTTTGGCAATTGCATCAGTCAGCTATGGCCATAATATGCTGCAATAAAAGCTATCCAAAACTCAGTGTATTACAACCACATGGATATATTCTCACATTCATAGATCTGAGGATTAACTGTGGTTCCACCAACAATTTCAGCTGTTTTAGTCATGGTTCTCCAGAGAAACAGAAGCATCTGAACATGTGTGCCTCTGTGTGTGTGTATGCCTATGTGTGGATATAAATATTAAGAGATTTATTATAGGAATTGGCTCACATGACCATGGGAATTGGCAAGTCTGAATTCTCTAGGGCAGGCTGTAAGTTGGAAACTCTATGAAAATGAAATTTTATTCCCCAGGAGAAGCTGAGTGGCTGAAGTAGAGATAGAAATGCTTCTTTCTGACTGCTAAAATCCTCATTTCTCCCTTTAGGGCCTCCAACTGATTAGATGAGAGTCTTTGCTCTGCTAAAGGCAATCTCCTTTGTTGATTGTCATGTAAACTGCCACAGATGCAATCTACTGGTTAATGATTTAAATCCATCTACAAAATGCCCTCACAGTAACAATTAGACCAGTGCTTGCTTTAACAAACAACTGGATACCATAACCTAGCCTAGGTGACACATGAAATTACCTATTGTATAGCCTCAGCTGGCTAGGCAACTCTGCTCCAGACTGTGGGTTGATGAGTCTTGGACCAGGCTGCAGGTTGGGCTCATATTTGCTCCACATGTGTTCAATTTTAAGTCCAGGTTGATGCTATGTCCACTACCTGGGAACCTTATGGGGGAATCAATGGAGCACAAAATGGGGTAAGCACTTTAAAATTCTCTGCTCTTGTCATGTCTCCTAACCTTTCATTGGCCAAAGTGAGTCACATGGCCAAGTCCAACCTCTGTTGGGCAGTGTATTGGGAAAAAATTTAGTGAGTATTGTTCAAACCTAAAAGTGAAACATCATGCAGGAAACTTTGTTAATCAGCAAACCAATGCCTTGCTAGTCAGTACCCTTCATATTTCATGAGGAATGATGAGAACTAGAACAGTGGGCACATCGGGGATGTTTTGTAACAAATAAGAACAGATAGTGTGCATTCCAGGGAGTGTTGCGTTCCTCTCTGGGAAGGCTGGCCACTTTCTCGGGGACTGATGCATAAACCTGGGAATATACTGCCCGGGGAGTGTTGTGTTCCTTCCCGAGGAGGCTGGGCACTTCCTTCGGAAGTGACGCAATACTCGCAAGTTGGCATCTATAGTATAAAGTTCATTGATTATGAGCACAATAAAAGGGACAGTCCCTGGTCAGGCCAGGTGAAGTCCCACCCTGGGAGAGGGTGCTTTGCACAGGTGTTGTTTTCAATCAAACCTTTGGTATCGGTTGCTGATTCAGGACTTCCCAGCAGAGAGCTAGATGTTGGTGAGTTTTTATGTAAGACTGCTCTATTTTTCTGTCATTTTGAGACTGTGTTCAATATTGATTTTATCTTTTGATTGCTTATGTTATTCTTCTTTCTCATTCTAATTGTCTGTATAGACTTATTAAACTACATATGCATATATATATTTATGTCGCATCCAATCGGGACTCCGGCCAGACATGGGCCAGGTAAGTTGGTGTGTCCCCTGGTGTGGTGAGCTTATGGCTGTATGTATGCATATTGTAAGGGATTGGGATATGGCAGTTGGACCCCTGTTTATAAATAATCCTTTGCTTATTCCGTATTCTTTCAATTATTAACAAAGTTTTACTATATATATATAGTATTCAATTGGGACTATGGCAGGACATGGTCCAGGTAAGGTGGTATGTCCCCTGGTTTGGTGAACCTATATCTATATGTAGGTATATCATGAAGGATTATGATGCAGCATTTGGACCACTGTTGTAGACAGTCCTTTGCTTATTTCATATTCTCCCAATTGGGAGATAACATAATATGTTAATAATTATTAACAGAAGTTTAATAAAATAAATATATGTCTGTGTATTGCTTCCTTATGCTTGAGTTAATTAAGTCATCATTTCAATCTATATAAATATATATATAGCAAAGCATTTTATCTAGCAGAACAGGCAGCTAAATGTTGTCAGCCCATAGTTTCTGGCCCTGACAACTTACTGGATCTTGCCTTCTCCCTTATTCTGGAAGATGGTCTATAACTTCCATGTATTTAATAAATAGCTGGAAATCTTTGGACTTATGGTACTAATTTCTTCCCTGGACAAAGTGTCTTTTTGGCTCATAATTTTGATACTAACAACAGTCTGGTTCAAATCCAAGTCTCCTCTCTAATTGTAATCTTGTGATTTTAATTTAAGACAACTCCTGCAAGGGCTAGCCTCATAACTGAGTCCCAGAGCAACAGATGGCTGATACCTTCTGGGCCAAGAGACTATATAGATTTCATTTGATGAGTACCTAGAAATTTACCACCTTCTTAGGCACTTTGTTACTTTCTTAACCAACTTTGAATTTCATTTCTTTTACATGCATTAAATTTAGTAAAGAGTTTCTCTTCTTATGGTAAATTTAAAATATAATCCATATATATGTCTTTGCAATATTTTGGTTAAAGTAGTAGGTAGGCAATTGAGAGAGTTTAGATTCTAATGCACTTGGTCCAAGACCATAAAGTTAATCAAATGAAAAATCAAGTAAAGCCCAGCTATGTCTACTCTCATTTCATTGAGCCTCTACCTCTGCCTTTCCCTGCAAGTCTGTTTAATTTGCTATAGTTAAAACATAAAAACTGCCTCTAAAATATTATTTACTTAACATTTTCAGCAGACTACAAGAGATTAAAGACTTGTTTATAAACTTTTTAATCATCGAATAAAATGTAAAGTCTTTAACATGAATCATATTCATTAGTGTGCATTGGAAGAATATAATTAAGCATTTAATCTTAGACATCTGCTCCTTTTTTAAAATTCCTTCCTATAACATGAAGTTTCATCTTCACTGACTTGTTTCCACAAATATAACAATGCCTTTATGCCCTAAAAGATTTCTAATTTTTAAAAATATTAATCAGTAGACTTAAAATTCCATGTTTTGATATATTTCCCCTGTTAATTTAGTCATTCAACAAGTATTTTCTGAGCACCTTTTGTGACTAAAGCCTGTTCTGGGCACTAGGGATGCGACATCAGACACATTAGCTTTATGAACTTATCTATACATAAGATATACTCTGCATTGGTGCAGTTTTAAAAAGCTTAGAATGTTACTACTGTTGTAACATTTTAGTCTCTGGACATCTTATTTGTCTCCTGTAGTTTTTATTACTATTCATTATTTCCTATAGATATTCTGCAATTGCCCTGGAAAAGTTTTGTGTCAACTATTTTAGAAAGCACAACTCATTGCACTTCTTACCATTGTAATCTTTTTTAAAAACTATCCTTATCTGAAGTATCTTTAATAAAGCCAAGGAATTGATATGCAAAAAAATGTTCTTAAATACATTAATCATAATATTTTACATCGAAGGCTTAGCCTGCTCTTTCATCCATTGGAAGATCAGAAAATCTTATGTTTATTGCCCCAATTTAAATTTTAACATTTCCTTCCTTTTATTTGTTGGTCTGCTTCTCTTCCTAGATGTGACATCTTCATGGCCAGAGACCGCAATTTATTCCTCTTTGCGCTAGAGGTTCATAAATCATTCTCTGCACTTGAAGATTTATATAAATTTACATTCTATATAAGCATGCAGTCTACTACCTGTGGAAAAGTTCAGTGTCCTCTGCAAGACTATAACCATCCAGGGTGAGTCCCTCTATCCCTGACTTCAGGTATCTCTTAAAGGACTCTGTCATGCCTCAAATGAGAAAATATATATTAAATGCTGAATGCAATGACTGAAACATAGTAAGCCCACAATATATAAGTAATTATTAATTTTATTATTGCTAAAATAGAGGCGAGTGACAGTTATATGGAGTTCTACCAGGAGTGATGAGAGGAGTTTATCAGCTAAGGCTTCAGAGAGATCCCTTAAAAAACTAAATAGTAGTTTATATGGGGTAAGGATTGGTCGGGAAGGACTCTGGCAAATAGCTTCATACAGCTAGAATACACAGATGGGCTCTGCAGATAGGGTTAAAAGAATTGATTTAGATTTTAAAGTAGTAAAAACTGTTGATACAACACATTCAAAAATTTTAGCAGTTCTTAGTACATTTAGAAATACCTATATAGCATGTGTGATTATTCTTTGTTTAATAAATGGGTTTAAACTCAAATACTTTCATCCTTTTGACCCAGCACCTTGTCTCCATGGCCATGTCATACATTGATTTCTCAAGATTTTAAATATTATTTTGTTAAAAATCATGTGCAATTTTAAAATAATGCAGTACACATTGTGGGTTGATACAAAGACTCATTCAACATTACATTTTCAGGATGTATTTCTGTCTCAGACTAATTATGCCATTTACTTTGATGTCTTCTAAACTTGTATTAAGGATAAAGAATTGGAGACAAAAATTATCTCTGAGAAGGACCCTGTGGCGGTTTAAGCTGTATGTACCTCAGAAAAACATGTTCTTTAATCTATTCCTGTGGGTGTAAGCCCATTATAAGTAGGACATTTTGATGAGGTTACTTCAGTTAAAGTGTGACCTACCTCAATCAGGGTTACAATAGGTCTTAATCCTATTACTGGACTCCTTTACAAAAGAATGAAATTCAGAGACAGAAAAGTCCCAAGAGGCAAGAAGCTGAACCTGAAAGAGAAGGGAGAGACTAGGAGTTGTCTTCATGTGCCTTGCCATGTGACAAGCTAAGGACTCCAGGCAGCCAACCCACCTGAACACCACAGTCTTAGGGGAGAAAGCATCACCTTAATGATGCCTTGATTTAGACTTTCTTTTAACTAATAAAATTGTAAGCTAATAAATTCCCATTGTTTAAGTTGACCCATTTCATGGTATTTGCTTATTCAGCCTAGGAAAATAAAACAGACCCTTCAATCAGTGAAACTTTGCTTGTCACATTTCTTTAAAAAGGAAAAAAGAAAATGAATAATTTTATTTTTTCAAATGACTTTTCATAGCACTTACTGTGTACCAGGGACTGTGCCAAGAACTTTTTATACATCATCTTATCAAACCCTCACACACACTGTATTAGGTATCATTATCCCCATTTTACAGGTGCAGAAAATAAAACTTATCAAGGTTAAATAATTTCCCCAATGGCCCAATGTCAGTAAGTGAAAGAACCAATTTGATCCTAGGTACGTCTGACTCAAAAATTTGGGAATGAACAATTGATAACTGTGAACAACTAGGAGCTGGGAACTCTGTTACCAACCTGTATATATACCATAATTAAAATTTAGCTTAGACTAAAGCTGTTAACCAAGATGTAACTAATTAAGCATTCAAGATTTTCCCATTTATGGTTCTATTGTGAAGGATAAAACATGTTAGTTTTCTTTGCACATCTGGCTTCTTAAAATATACATAAGTGAAAAAGAGGATGACATTAGGTCATCTTTAGTAAATGAAAGAATGTATAATTTACATATATTTACACATTCATCTATTTTACATGACTTCTGTAAATTAAAGGCACTTTTAGAAAACAAATCCTAGATTTCAGTAAAAGCTGAACAAAATCCAAATTACTCAATTTGTTAATAGTTGTTCTGATCTCTCCTTGAAGGCAGTGGCTATTTCTAATTCACCTTTATATCCCACACACCTGGCACAGGTCCTGGGGAATATCACTTCATAAAAGTCATTGAACAAAATTTATTTTAAGGGACACAGAAGAGAGACATACATGTTATGTGGATACCCAGGTTCTTCAGACTTTAGCAAAAATATGCCACAATGAACAGACCTGTTAAAAGCCATTAAAAGATCAAGAGGTTAAAGGTGAGATATTAGACATGCCATCATTCTTAGTTTTTTATTAGAAATAATAACAGATAACTTATTAAGCACCTACTTTGTGCTAGGGAATATGCTAAATGGTTTACAAGGACTGTTCCACTTAACTGTTCTTCTCATTTTACTGATGAAGTTGAAATTCAGAAGATATAGCATGGCCAGTAAATAGTAAAGCTAGGATTTAACGACAGGCAACTTAATTACAGAGCTGCTACCCTAAACCTATACTCTCCTGCCTCCTAAGAAAGCACTTATAATCTATATCTGTTCTGTCATTATAAAATTATATTGCACCATATTATAGCTCTGCTTATCCATAGCTAAAATTTGTATTGTCTGGCATCATATAGATATTACCTGATTGTCACAAAGAACATGTTTTAAGATTCACTGTTAAGAAGTTATGTTTTTAACCTTTTTTTCCATTTCTTTATTTGTATAATATTAATAATTTAAGTGGAAGGAAAAAGAAAGGGAGTGAAGAAATATTTCTATTATCAAGGTATTTCTTCAGTTACCAGCTTTCCTCTTCACAACTATATAAATAAGGACATTTTAATATCCTAATTAATACCCATTTTTAACTTCAAGCCATGTTTTTATTGCCATCCTCTCATTAAAAATCTAATGAGCATTCGCATACTGACAAGGATAATAAATGCCAAAAATTCATATCCAGTTATTACAGCTAATGGTTTTCCCATTGGACTGTAATATATGTTTTGGCTTTTTTTGCTAAAAGCTCAATGATACTTTTATCTCCAGTGGACCAATTGCACATTTAATTTAATACCTATTAAATGTAAACAGCAACCCAAAAATTATATTAGAGTTGTTACCCAAGACATCAAGAGCCAGCAACCAGAAAGTGAAGATTAGGTAAAGGATTAATGCTAGTCACAAAGTGGAAATGATAAACAGACAAACTCCTGCTTCAGTAAAGTGGCTTATTTGAGAAAGCAAAATAAGTCATAGGATGGGCTCTGGGCCCAACAGCAGGACAGATATTATTGCTTCTCACACAAAGCTGAGAAAAATATCATTCTAAGTGTTCTTGTTTCTAAGAACTCTTCCAATGAGCCAATCTCAGCTCTAAATTACATTTTGTATAATTTTGCAACCTTTTTTTTTTTTTGGCAACACCAGTTTTCTCATGATGAATTGACTAATTTGACAGTTTCTTTCAAAAGGAAGCTAATATTCTTAAATGAATAAGATAAATTGGAAAAGCTGCAGAAATTCTTCAGGACTCTCTGCCTGAAGAGCTTGTTGGTCATGCTATTAGGAAAGGTGTCAAGAAAGTATTGCTTACTGACACAGACAAAGGGTTTCTATTCCCTGTCCGAAAAGTACATTATACTAAATCTAATCAATGTCACAGTCTCACTTAGTCTTAAATATTGTGATATAGCCCTTGGTTTAGAGTTTGCCTATTATTGGAGTAATAAAATAAACTATACTTTTCTTCAAAATGTCTGTTTTCTTTGAAATGATCATTATAAGTTCAGTATTGTGATCAATAAAATCTAGATGTCCCTTTTAGACTCAGATTCCAGAGCTGTCAAAGAAATTTCTGAATCTTTTTTTTTTTTTTAATGTATGAAATATCTCCTATCTAACAAATCTTTCTATATAAGTACCAGAATATATACCAGGAAAAAATTAAGACTTAGAATGTTATTTTTTTAATTTAAAAATCAATGTAATATAAACAAAACAACATTTTCATCCCTAGCATGAGATATTAGTCAAAGAATAATGATTGCTAAAAGTTGAGATGAATGAACTTAGAAGTGAAGGTTGTTGGGAAAGGCAGTTGTCCTTAGATCTCTTCCTTTCTAGCATATATTTATGGCTATGGTGAGAGTTCAAAGGCTCTGACTGCTCTTTTATCTAACCCATTACTCAGGATTGTTATGCAGCCGATAACCTTGAGAGAGGAAGTAATGAATTCTTCCCCACAGCTCTGACAAAGAAGGCTTGCTTATTGCTTGCTATAAAGACGGTAGATTCCCAAAGCTCAGAATTTCTCAGTTGCAATACAATTCTACTATGTGCAAATCATCCTCTGGGCCAAATGCACTGCCCCCCATAAGGCTAGGGTGCAAGGGAAACTGATACAAACATGCTGATGCTCACGTGCCATGAGTAATAATGTCCTTGGTCTCTGACTCAGGAGACTTATATCTTTTGCCAGCACCCATGAAACATGAGCAGGCTAACTTATTAATTGCAAGGATGGCAAAATCAAATCCCAGACCTGACAAAAGTTACTTAAGGTAAGATTAATTAACCTCTCTAAATTCACTTTCCTCTAAGACATGAGAGCACACCCATTTTGAGAATTTAAGAAGATTGAATTTTATTGTGCCTGTGAAATTTCTAATACAAAGAATATGCTCAGCAAATATTTTCATTTCCTTAAGTATTGCCACGTAAGGGAATATTTGAAACCATGTCAGAAGTAAGTTAAGTTTAGTCTAGGCATTTTACATTCTCCATATTTATCCAAGTTTACTTTGCAGTCCTTAGAAAAAATTCTGTAGAAATTTAGTATGGAATCATATTGCACTGTCAAGCTGATCACATTATAGTATCCGGTTAATTCTATTTCTCTCTATCTTAATTTTATTTATATTCATAAATAATCAGTATATAACTTTCTATTTTTTATTCCCTGTTAAGTTTCATAAAATAAATTGGAAAGTCTCTTTTATTTCTATGTATTTTTTTTAAAGTTTGATAAGCATATTTCTTTCAAATATTTCAGGATAAACCTAATCTTTGAATCTTTCTGGAATGAGCACTTTTTTAGGGAATAATTCTTGGATAAAATTCTCAATTTCCTTCACTCTTATTGCTAAAGTCAATTTCTACAGAGGCAGAAAATGTCAGTTGTTTAACCCATATTCCTTTTCTCCCTTCCACTATAGAGATTTAAAAAGCCGTATATTTATATTTTCTCCTCTCTTGCAGCTAAATGGTTCATGATACTTGGGTCAATTTTCAATCTAACTTGTGGTAGTTCTAGCTAAGCAATTCAATTAACTTAGTAAATAAAATTTCATGAGCCCCAGTATCAGATATTTTACTGAAAATCAATACTCCCAACTGCATTTTCTTTATCCACCAATTTTAGTATGCCATCATCCAAATAATGTGGTTTAAATGCTGATTTACTCTTCCTGAACCTTCTCTTCTCAACACTTCTGATATTGTAAGAGGAGTAATCCAGAATGATTTTCAATATGGTAATGTCCTTTCAAAGGAAAAAACAGATAGAAGTAATAAATTTAAAAATAGAATGTATACTGAGTTTAAAAATCAATGAAAATAAGTTAGCAATATAGCTTAAAGAAAACAAGTGGAAAGTTGTAACAGGAAAATATATTTTTTGTAAGTAGGAAAGAAGATCCTATATTAGTAATCCAAAATGAACACATCTCAAGTACAGCCTAGAAAATTCTTGCTTAGATGATTGTGTTCAAAGACCCTATATCCTTGTCAAATCTGTGTGCCTTCAGCAAGGAAAGAACAGAGAAAAGACATGGTATTAAGAAGTGGCTAAATCATTATAAGATTATACTGATAAGTCCAGTGCATAAAGTAGAAACTCTCTACTTGAAATCTCAAAATCAAGTTAATGCACTTCATAGCAGCAGGCTAAAAAGACATCATTCAGCAAGGAAACACAAGATATATTTTAATACAGGCTTGGATTAAAATAGATGTACAGAAAAAGTAAACACAATTCCTCCACAGCCAGGGTGGGGAAAGATGCCTTCTGAAATCAGGAAAGAAAATACCACTTACACTAAAGAAAATTATATGCATGTGTACATACATACACATCTTTAAATCAGTAACACAGAAAAGCTTTTTTAAAATATAAAATTAGATGGATACTTGTAATTATAGGGATCTTGGGAAATAAATCTATAGACAAATGGAAAATATTGAAGATATAAGATCATCTACTTTAATTCTAACAGATTTTTGACATTTGGGATAATTCAAAGTTGTATGTACCCTAAAAAAACATGTTCTTAACTTTAATCCATTCCAGTGGGTTTGAACCCATTGTAAGTAAGGCCTTTTAAAGAGGCTATTTCAGTTAAGGTTTGACCCACCTTGATCAGCATGGATCTTAATTCTATTACTGGAGTCCTTTATAAGAAAATGAAATTCAGACACAGAGAAAAAAAGCCATGGAAGCAAGAAGCTGAAATTAATGAAACCCAGAAGAGAAGAGAGAGACCAGGAGATGCCACCATGTGCCTTGCCATGTAACAGGATCCAAGAATCATCGGCAGCCAGTCTTCAGGAAGAAAGCATAGCCTTGATGATTTCTTGATTTGCATATTTTCCCAGCCTCAAAATCACGAACTAATAAATTCCCATTGTTTAACTCAACCTATTTCATGGTATTTGCTTTAAGCAGTCTAGAACACTAAAACAGCATGTATGTATTCATGAAAAGAATCTGAGAGTTCAATGAATATGTGAATGTGTCTGGAACTATGCCATGCACCAGGCCACAATGATATTTTCTCTGCATATGGAGTCCGGAAAGGGGGGCAGTTAATCAATTGCGTATGGTGTGCGCATGCTACATTGATGATATAAGGTATTGTAGAAATTACTAGGAGGGATGCCTCATCCAGACATAAGAGATAAGGAAAGGCTGTTTAGACTGAAAAGCAGAATCTAAGCTGAGACAGGATGATCAGGAGACAGTCAGGTGAAGAGTGGGTAATTAGTCAATGAAGATGGCACAGCTTGTGAAGGTCCAGAAATGAGAAAGCAAAGTATACACAAGGGATTGAAAGGAGTTCAGCATTTCCAGTGAATAGATATTGTTGTGGTGTAGCAAGAAGAATCATCTGGAAAATGGCATCCCTGTGTTTTCGAAGATTTTTCAAATTGTCATATCCCTTATTTTTTATCGATAAGAATACAGGTGTGTGTGTGTTTGTGCACATGCGTGCGCGCTAGGACCTATTATCCTGAAAACAGACCCTCAAAGATACTTGGATCCAGGCAAAAGGTAATAAAGCATTAAATGAACAATGAACAAAAATGAAAGCATTGGCTATAAACAGAGTAAATCACAGGAGAGCAAAAACTTAAGTCACTTCAGGGAACTACAGAGTGAGGAGAGACAAGTCTACAAGTCAATTTTGAAAATAAAACAATTGGGGGGGAGGGAGAATTCTATAATTTCAATATGATTTGAATTACTGCATATATAAAATGAAGTCGTATGGATAGACAAAAGTGTCATAGCAAAAAATAAAAGTAGAGAAATACATAGATAGAGCTGGGAAGGGAGGGTCCTGGCAAGGAAGAATCAGTACAGACAGAAACAGGGAACACATAAATATGTTATTTGGGTTAGGGTTAGCAGCAGGTTAGTCATCGCCTACCAAATACAGATCAGATAATTAATATCATCAGGTCATCTTCTGGGCTCTTACTGTGCCCAAGTGCTTTTCCTTCAGGAACTAATTTGATTTCTGAAACAGCACTCTGATATAGGAGTTACTATCTCAATTTTTTAGATAAATAAAGTGAGGTTTACAGAAGTTATGAAACTAGCTCCAGCTCACCCAGATGTTTTTAACAGCTAAGCCTACATAAGGTACTCATCCTTACTGAAAGAGAATGCATGACCAAGAAAAAGGATATACTTCAATAAATTGTGTTTTTTTTTTTTTTTTTTTAAAAAAAAGGACTAATGAGATTATCTGAAGATTTGGTCTAAATATATCTCTAAAACATACCAACTATGGAAGAGAGCATGAATTTTTAGTGAAACCTTTGAGGACATACTTGACTGATTGGTTCAATTTAGCATTCTTTGCTAAGACAAGCAAGGACCAGGGTTTAATTTTTGCTCAATCCAATATCTTCACAGTTCACAGGCTCTAATCCTGGTTGGCTGTCTTTAAATGTATACTGATACTCCCAAGGGAAGCTGGGTGAGAGAGTAAATGCTAATACTTAAACTCCTCCTCAAAATTCAAAGCCCCTTATAAGAGATCAAAAACTTCATTCTGTATGTAATGGTAACTATGGTGATCATGGTTACCATTTATTTGCCTTAGTCCATATTTCTCAACCCTTACTGTGCATCAGAATCACCTAGAGCCTTTTGAAAAATATTGATGCCCAGAATACATCCCAGAGATTTTGATTCAATTAATCGGGGGTGCAGCCCAGGCACTGATATTTTTTAAAGTTCCCCATCCAGAGTTAAGAACCACTGAACCAAGCTAATCAAGATAATCCTGTTGCCCTTGCAATGAGCATGAGACACAACAATGGCCAATGATACATGATAGAAAGTCTTTTGGAGCAGTTTTGGGAAATGTTTCCCAGCTCTTAAAAACAAAGAAAGATGCAATTCCTCCACTTCTTTTGGACATTTTCATGTCTGGGATTGACACATAGAACTGCAGCAGACATCTTGTGAGCTAAGAAAAACTAGCTTTAGGATAAAATTGATATCAAGGACATCAAAATGGAAAAATTGAAGGAACCAGGGTCTTAGTGACATAATTGATGCCTGGGATCCATCAAACCTCTGTACTTCCTACCATGAGAAGTAATAGATGTCCCTATGGGTTAACACTATTTGAGTTAGGGTTACCTATTACTTATTCCCAAAATCATCCTTCCTGATCTAGAACATGATACTAAGGATTATAACTCATATTTATATGACTAAATAATACTGGCAGTACATTAAATAGTTACCTCAGAATTCAGTATTATTGCTCAAGATGAATAATTTCATTGTTACTAACATTTCCAGGCTATTAAAGTTTAGAAATGTGTCTGAGTTTATTCTATTTTGAAATTTCCTCATAATTCAGCCCTTACAATTTAGAGATAAGCCCTATTATTCTGAGTCTATTCCATTGTGCTCATCTAGCCCATCCCAAGATAAAGGACTTTAATAACTGTTTAGTTCTAAAAGCCTACTAACAGGAAGTAATCTTGCTTTCTCTTCATCATTTGTTTAGATAGTCAATGAACAAAAACTTACTAAACATATTCTGTGTACAAGTCAACATGCTCCTCCCAGAATATATAGATTTTTAAAACCATGTTATGTACTCTTGAGGAGGTCATAGTCTAGTGAGAGAAAAAAGATATGTAAACAGATAATCACAATAATCTGATTAAATTGTCATAGAGACTAATAAAATAATTTTTGCAAAAGATTAAAGTTGGGTCTGCAAGCAGAGAAATGAGTCTTATTAAGTCATATTCTTATTAGGTCTCCAAATATCTCTGCTTATAAACAACTTCAATAGCTATTAGGAAAATAGGGAAAAAATAAAAGGTGAAATTTAAGTGGCCAAGGACAGAAATGAGATATTTCAATTATAGATTTAGAAGTCTAATTTCAAAACAATATAAAACTACAGAAATTTGATATATGGATTTTTTTAAACATTGTGAAAAGTTGTTCTCAGGGCTCAATGCTTTGCACAACTGTTTTATTTGAAGCAGAGGGGCAATAATGAAATTGCCTATTCAGAAAGTCATAAATAAGAGTGAAAAATCCCTATATCCTTAGGTATTAATTTTCCACATCAATCATCTCTGGTTTGTTAGAAAACTATCATGGCTTTATAGTGTTTTACCATTCCATAGAAATCTTGGTTTTGCATAATATCACTTCAGCAACAACTGTCAAAGAGACAACTGATTTGATTATACCCAAGATTTCTAAGACTGACTAAACAAGCACTTTATATAAATAACTCACTTTACAAAACTCCAATGTTTTCTTCTATTTTTTTTCTAACACAGGTGCTCTTTCATATGCAACTTTAAGTCCTAACATATGAATTCAAATTCTTCTGTCAGTTCTTGAAACTATTTGATCAGACACTGGAGTGTGAGCAATAAAATAGTATATGTGTGTTTTATCAGCAGTTAAAACTCCCAACCATCCCACCCAATTTTAAAGTTTTGCATTATTAAGAAAATATCCTCTATTTATTTTAACCTTGAAAAATGATCTAATAAAACTAAATTGAATTTTTGGATTATTTGCCTTTTTAAAACTTCATTTTATTGTACTAGCAAAACACTTTTTGTCTAAGGAGTATATGTCCTAATAGTAAATTTGATTGTTAAATGTTATCTGATATTCTTTCAGAAGAAAAAAACCATTAAAGAGTTTGATCCTCCAACTACAAAATCTTTTTCTGCAATATCTTCCCCTTCCCAAAATCATAAGTCGGAACCCTTAGAAAGACCAAAAAGGATTTATACTTTGGACCTGGTAAGAATGATTTGCAATTATCCCAGTCCATCTTCTGAGTGCCCAGGTTGATATTCAGGTCTTGAAAATCTAGCAAAGCTACAAGCTAGCCTATTGAAGTTGTCCTAAATTTCTTTTATCTGAAAGATTCAATTAAGGCTTATGACAAATCCATTAAATGCAGGAAATAAACTCCATTCTGGAGCTGTCAAAGAAAGGAGCAAAGGAAAAGCTAGATAAGGGAGCCTCAGGCATGCCTGACACTAGGCAGATTTCATTGTCAGGTGATGGTCTCAAGAGGGGGATGGACTCAACCACTGATTGACAGCTCATTGGTGGACCTTTCAGCGTACAAATAGTGCATTACTAAAGCTCACAGGGATGATGAGTTGCAACTCTATCAACTCACTTCATACAGTTCTGCACATTCTTAATTTTTCAAACTAAAGACCACCTATTGGCCTCCTTTATGCTGCACAGAGACTATATGTAATAACTTCCGAGATAGAGAATGTGATTCATCCCGTGTGTACCTTCAGAGATCCTTGATGTCAACAAATTCGTGATTTTAACACTTTTGACTCTAAAGGATAAATTTTAATAACTATTTCCCCATGAAACCAATGTTTTGATACATTTTGTCATATCAAAAATTTTCTGTGTAACTTGATCTCTGGTGAATAGCCATTTTAGGAACAGAACTACTTTTTGAAGTACTGCAAATAGCTCAAACATTACCCCTCCAAACACACACATGCACATGTTCATGCACACTCACCCCTAACTATGGTTAGGTCCAAGTTAAAATCCACACATCTAATAGTTCTTCACATGTCTCCTTGGAACAATGAATTTGGCTAAAGGAAATTATTTTGGTGATTTTTATATTTATATATTCATATTTGTATATAATTATGCCAAAGATATCAACAGAGATTTTTTTTTTTACTTTGTTAAATTTATCTTCTGGTGTCTTGTGAGGTTGATAGAATCCATTTATAGGAAGAGAATTATAAGAGAAAATGAAAATTTATTTAAGAAGTTAAATCAGCTTTAATAGTCATACAATCTGTCAACAGTCAAGACTAAGCTAGTGACTTCTAGACATATGCTACATCCAAAGTACCTGAAGGACAGAGAACTCTCTGGTACTCCATTAAGAGGAAGAAAGTAGAGAATTGCCCATTTCTCAAAACGTTTTGAAAAATGTCACTTTTCCAGACATACAATTGGATTGTATTTTTCAGTAATGGTTATACACAATATAATTTGTAAACTAAACTTAAAACAAATGACCAAATGAATGAATACAAAAGAGAAAAATAAGTGAAAGAAAAGCTGTCAAAAATAGGGCTGGAGATTCAGCTTTCACATTTTACTGGTTCACTAACTTAAATGAATGAAATTGAATAAAATTTGGATGATAACAATTTCATTTTATATGAGAGTGTTGATTTTACTGTTTTTGAAAATTAAACTCTAGCAGTTTTGGAGGACCCGCTGAGATGCCCAAGGTGCCTACTAAGGTCATTAAACTGCATTGCCCCAATGCACCTCAAGGGTTTAAGTGAGGCATGTTTTCCTGGCTTTAATGGTGAATCCCATGCACCATTAGAATATTAAATTTTCTGACACTCTAGCTTTTCTTCTGACTTTATGTCTGTGTTTGTTTCTGGTTTGTGCAAGTGTGATAATTATTCCCTTATTGGTAGTAGCATTGATTGGGAATCTTACCATATGATGACCTCTATTGCATTAATAAGAGAAGGTCTATTTTCTGTCAGGTGAGAGATGACAGAGAATCTGACTTATTAGTTATTTTATTTTCCTAGGCTGCTTAAACAAATGCTATGAAATGGGTCAGTTTAAACAAAAGAATTTTATTAGCTTATTGTTTTGAGGCTAAAAGAAAGTCCAAATCAAGGCATCATCAAGGCAATGCTTTGCCCCAGAAGACAGTGGCATGCTGGGGCTGACTGTTGGCAATCCTTGGCTCCTCTGTCACATGGCAAGGCACATGGTAGTGTCTTCTTGTCTCTTACTTCTCTTCCAGGTTCCATTGATGTCCAGCCTCTTGCTGCTCCCTCTGTGGCTTTCCCTCTGTCTGTCTGAATTTCACTCTGCTCATAAAGGACTCCAGTAATAGGCTTAAGACTCATCCTGATTGTGGTGGGCCACACCTTCTTAACTGAAGTAATTTCATGAAAATGTCCTTCTTACAATGTATTCACCCCCACAAGAAAGGATTGGATTTAAGAACTTGTTTTTCTGGGATACATACAGCTTCAAACCACCACATTAGTTATTTTTATTTATCTGTTGATCTAGTTGTGAGTACAAGTCAATTAAGAAAACATTTAGTGCCCACTGGTAAGGAGAAGAACTCTTTGAGATCTGGACTGGTAAACTTTTGACATTATAGATCTGAAGGTATCTGTCTCCATGTGTATATGTGTGTCTAAGCTTTTACCTCTAAAAGTATTAGTAAATTAGATTATAAAGTCTCTTATTCTTTGTGTTAACATCTAAAAATAATTACCCAGCTCAGTCTTTCTATTTCAAAACATAAGTTCACATAATTAAGGTGAATGTTTGGATGCAGACTGGTTTATTAACTTTGGCTTAAGACAAAAAAAAAAAAAAAAAGTCATGCCTTTTCCTTGACTTATCATTACACATGGTACAAATAAAATTTACATTTTATTTTTCATAAGATTTGGATTAACTTATTATTATGGTTTACTGATAAAATAAGCTAACATTACTCCTAAAAATTTGTGGTTAATAAAGTGAATCATAACACAAATTTTTTATATTAATAGTCATTATATTTTGTAGTATGACAGCTTGAACATAACTAGCAGAATCCCTAGGTAAGTAAAAATGAATATGATATTAAATTGAGTTAATATTAATAATTATTTGATATCTAGATAATTTTTACATAGTGAAAATACTAAAATATTGATTACTAAATATAATGTTCAGTTTATATACTATTATTTATTTTTATATCCTATAGTGTGGCTATATCTTCAGGTCTTGCTAAAGAACATGTTCATTTTTGCCAAATTAAGAAGGCATAAAAGGGATATGTGCAGCTATAGAAAAGTGTTTTATGTATATTCATGGGCTTTGCTGAAATGCTTGGATTTGACAGACAATTTCAATTATCTACTCCTTCCCCTCACCCTTTTCTTTGAGATAAAAGCTAATTACTTTGGTGAAAAGTTATAATTATTGCAGGTTATTGAGTCAATAATAGGAGAAAAGAGTGACTTATAAATATGGAGGTGTGGGAGGTGGGCAACATGGGAATCCCAGTGGGTTCCATGTAATATTTTGGGTAATCTAAGCACCTCTTAAAATATATGTATATATATATATATATATATATATATATATATATATATATATAACATTTTTGTAAGCAAATACACATATATGCATATATATTTATATATCATTTTGCAAATGTTTGTATGTATTGTGAGAATTTTGATTTTTACCCATAATAAAAAATATATATATACCTGTGCTTTTGCTTTTCAAAGAAAAAGAGAGTAGTTTCTTCGTAAAGTAGAGTCTTAGTTTGTTCCAAAATGAAAGACCAGAGTGAAAGGCAAAACTTGAGGGGATAGAGAAAATGGTATTGAAAGCAAGAAAATTTTATTTAGTTTGATTTATAATACCTGAGTCCGAAAAGAAAACTTAAAGTGTGTTAAAAATGTTGTCAAGTTCACTCACTTTTTATGAGCTTATTCAAAGGATAACTGAAAAAAAATAAAGGGAGGAGTGACTCATGAAAATTTCTTGTCAAATATTACATTAAAGGAAAACTAGAATTTGTTTTTTTTCTCTGTTAAAATGATAAATTGATAACTAGGGCCTTTATCTCTTGTAACCCAACTAAATAGCATTGATTTTTTTTTTCATTTTACAAGAATAATTTTTTGTGCTTTATGTTGACTTTATCATAGACTTGATTTTTTATTTTTTTAAAAAATGAAAGGACAAAGCTTCTTTAATAATGAAAGACCTAAGCTTCCTTAAAATTGGGTTATATTCTTCCATATTTATTTTGAAATATGTTACAGCCACTTTGACTAAGTAACCACGTATTATTTCTCAGGCATTCATGATACTATCTTATTCAAATAACCACATATCTTTTAATAACTCTTTTATTTGATTTTGCCTTCTCAGTGTCAGATCTAAAATTTGGAAAAAATAAATAAAATTCAAATGTCAGGATGACTATTACACCTAAAACAAACTTTTAGGTTTCACAGAAGGCATCTGGAGAAGCACAAATATTTAATCTTTTATCTTATAAAAAGGGAAATGCTAGAAATAATTAGGTTTGTTTGTATGCTCCATATTTTTTAATTAGCTCACCTCTATTATAGGAGCTATAAAGTAGAGGCTTCCATATCAGTAGAGATGTTCAGCCTTCCCTCTATGTAGTTTATATAGACAAAATGTTAATAATGCAAACATTTCATAAAATGTACATTTTATGGGTAGGCCTTAGAGATTTATCAAAGTCCTCACTGTATATAATATATTCTTACTTACCTTCACAGAAATATTGATGAAACCCTATGACATAATTATTTACCTTGCCCCAATAGAGAAATTTAAATTTATTCTTCTCCATTCTAATATTTTTGGTTACTGTAGATAATTTGTTTTTCTCTCATGCTTGTCTGAAGTCTCTACAATAAGTCTCAACACAAGAACAGTCTCAGAACTTCATGGGAAATTCTGTACCAGGTTTCTCTAATTATTGACATTTCAAATAATGGCTACAGGCTTCCAAGCTGCCATTGCATAGAGTAATTTTCAGACTGTACCAGTGGACAATACTCGGTCAGTATTACCAAGATTTTTTAGTCTGGAAGCAGGTAACTTCCTAAAAGCAGATAATTGGCCTAAGATTCAGTGGAATAAACATAATGAACTGGTAAGGGGAACTTAATTGTGGTTACTAGTTTGAAATATTATTGGTATTGTTTTTAACTCTCTCTTTGTATTTGTTAAATGAACTGCTCTTTCTTCTTAAGCAACTTCTAACCATCGATTTAATAGACTCTGCTATTTTTAACTGAAATAGAGCATTTTTACTAGTATCTGATTCTCAGACCCCTCAGAAATCAGAAACAAATTCTTTTATTGAGTCTCCTTAATTTTATGTTAATATACTTATTTGCAAAGATTCAATAAGAATTTGCCCTCCATTTTACAAGGATATAATTGGATAAATGGTGCTACCAAGACAATCTGAACAGTGTATGACATATAGTGAGCAATCAATAAGGACTGGATGTGCTGCTATCAGTGATGATGATCATGATATTCTAATTGATTCTCTGATGTTCTAATTGTTTCTTTTATAAAAACAACAAATAGCTAGAATTTGGGGGATGAGAGATTGTTTTTCAGATTTTGTCTTATAACTGAGTTTAACCTTACATTTAGAGGGGTGAGAGATTACCAATATTTTTCTATTTACTATGTGATTTCAATTTTAAAATTATTATTTTCTCTGCTCTGTTTTTTACCCCTCAATTATTATTATTGTCTACTACTGGATTGTATTTTATTTACTACTTTTACTTGGGAAGTTATACATTCTCTTTATATTTTTTTAATATTTTTTCCTCAAAGTTTTAATATGCCCACTTGATTTATAGCTCTTATAGTTAATATCTCTAGCCACCTCTTGAATAACACAAAACAATAGAAGTCTTCAACTCTGAATAACCTGTACACTATCTGGCCTTATATGGCATTGTTGTTTAGTACTTTATTTCTGCCTTATTTTATACCTCTTAAACTAGTCAATGTTATTTATAATATATTCATATTTAGCTATTTCTTACCTACCATTGCATCATGTATCCAGTCTTTCCAAGTGAATTCTATTTTCTTTTAAGTAATTATTTTCATAATTCTTTAATTTTTTAAATAACATTGACTTGTTGAAAAGCCAGGGAAATTATCTTATAGGATATCCTGCAGTCAAGATTAATCTGAGTATTTCTTCATGATGTCATTTAACTTTCTCCTCTATCCCATGTATTGTCACATATTGGGAGTTATATCTAAAGGCTTTCTTAGATTCAGGCTAAATATTTTTTAGCAAAAACATTTCATAGGTGACTTTATTATGCTCATTTAATAGTATTTGTATAAGTTATATACTGAAATAAATATGCTGTATAACAAACAACCCCCAAACCATAGTGGCAAAAGTATAAATAATACATATTTATTTAGCTTATGAGTCTGTGGGTCAGTGATTTATGCTGGGCTTAACTGAGCCTTTTTTCTGATCTCGCTTGAGCCATTCTTGTGTTTGGCTCTGCTTTAGTGATTTTAGCTAAGGCTGTTAAGATTAGCTAAGTTTTCTAACCTCTGCTCCACACGTCTCATGTTCCAGCAGGCTAGCCTGGGCATGGTCTCATAGAGAAAGCAGATAAGCAAGAGGACAAATGGAAGCAAACAAGAACTTTTTCAAAACTCTGCTTGAATCATGTCTGCTCATTTCTTATTGGCCAAAGTGAGTCAAATTGCCAGAATCAGAATTAGAGAGAAAGGACAGTACCAGATAATATGGCAAAGAGTACGGATATGTGGAGGAGAATTAGGCTGCTAATATAATTATTTACAAAGTCTGCTTCAGAATGGTTATCTTGAAGTGCTAATCTCTTGTGTTTTCTGGCTTTCATTCATGGTGGTTTTCCTCATGGGTTCCACAATTTTTATTATGATTTTACTTTGGAAATTGTTATTTTATTTGTTAAAATCCTAAATATCTTGGATTGTGAGATTGTTCCTCCAGAGTTCAAAACAACAGAGAAAAAAGGTTTAGATTCTTCAGGGAAGACTTTTTTCACCCATAGCTCAGGCTCAGACAAGATTCTTAGTTATTTTTCTAAGTGCATTTTATACTGGGACCTTAGTTCTACTCTTCTTCTTTCAAGCCCAAGGCTTTGTGTCCTGTCTCCAGATAGTATTTCCTCAGGGCTCCCTATCAGAGCAGATGTAACCCTTTTTATGTCATTCCCTTTGGCTTCATTTCTGGAATCTGGAGATTTCCCTTTCTTTCTTACATAAGTGAATATGAAGTTAAGGAAAATTTTCAAGTATTTTATTCAGCATTTCTAGGCCACGAATTTGGAGGGCTTTTGTATTATTTTTGTTATCTACTGAACAAAGGAAACCTCATCTTTTAATATCTTACCATGTTCATGTATTACTTACACAATTTTTTTAAATGAATTTATAGAAAGGAATATTTAGTTTGCTTCAATATGTCATCTGCTTTTAATCTTAAACTTTAACTTTAATTTTTAAAAGACAAAATATTTCAATATTTAATATTAATAAGCAATAATATTTTAAACATATCTAGAAGTCTAGAAATACTTCCAAAGATACATATTTATTTGCTGATTTGTTATTATTCAGCTCTACTGGCCCATCTAACTCTCTGACCCTATTGCCAATGTCATGTAGCTCTCACCATCACTCCAAACATCTTCACATTTTTGGGACTTCACATTCTGAGGGTCTCAACTTTGGTAAGTTTCAACACTATTTTCTCTCTAACCTATCTCCATAATTCCCACCCTTCTCTGCATTGTCCCAGTCCCACTGGCTATATGACTGAAAATGGCCCAGGATATACCTCTGAACCATGATCTTGGTGATTAGATCTCAGAGTCTACCATCAGATGACCCAGACACAACACTTCTTCTCAATCCCCATCCCCACAGTTGACCCTTTGGAACTCACTCATACAAGACATTTCTTTCTGAAATATTTCTTATGTGTGGGCTATCACGACATCATCCCCAAAGAACCTGGCATTCTGCACATGTATGGCCAGCTTCCCTAGGCTGCCCAGCCTAGTCTGGCTCAACTCATGACCTCTACACCCCAAGCAGCAACATCTGGCTCCTTGGGAAAACATCATTTCATTTCATGTAGAGCACAGTTTCTGAATCTGAAGTACATGACATTTAAAGCTGGTGTTATTCTACAAATATACATCACAATTAAGCAGAAGAACCCTGCAACAAAAAAGAAAGTCCCCTCTCACTGATAAAATAGCTGACATCTGAAACCATTGACTCAAAGAAAGAAAAATAAGGTCAGAGTGAGAAAAACGAGGGTTTGGGCTTGGCTCTGGCCCTTGCTAGCCATGAAACTTCAGGCAATCATTTAACCTCAATGAGTCTGTCTAATTATCTACCTAAAAGGTCAGCTGAGAGAATTTTTAAATAAGATAATACATGTGAAAATCTATGTATAAGAGTTGTGGTATAAAATTAACAAATTATTATATTATTAACATAATTATTATTAGACCTCTTGTTAAGGGGAGAAAATTGATGAAAGATATGCAAACTTGCTATAAGAATTTGAAAATTTGGCTGCATTCAACAAATAACCTTACTCCTTTAAGTGCTGATAGATAAAGCTACATACTTTAAAAATTAGGTAAAACCAGAATGAGTTTCAAAACTAGAGATTTCCACAACTAACACACTTCTAAAATTAGAATAGCACTTGTTCTACAATGTTCATTTCCTTCCTCTTTACCCTCAACCTATCCCCAGAATAATATATGAAATTTCAGAGGTTAAAATATGCAATAGAAGATACTCTATGATTAATTCACATTTTAGAATGAAATGATTGGAAGAGAAATTAAAGGTGATCTGATTCACCAACCCAAGTTTACCTTGAATTTCCTCTGCAGTGTCGAAGTGGTCATTTAGTCGGAACTTGAACATAGTAACAGGGAACTCATTATCTGAACAAGAGCCACTGCACATTTTTCTTAATTTGAGATGGACTGACTCATCCTGAAACTTCTATAAAAAGTCAGTCCATACCTCCAGTTAATATGTTCATGTCTCCTTGTCTCCACATTAACATCCCTATAATCTCAAAAATTTCCCTTGCGATGTAGTTTTGAGACATTTTGCCATCCCAGCCCCTTATCTTTAAACACAATCCAATTTATCTCTATAACTTGAATTGTGGTGCCCAGCATGAAACAAAATATTCCAAGAGTGGTATAACTTGTAAACCTTTGGATTCTCAATCCTAGGTAGCAACACGCTTTTGTTAATGTAACCTAGGATTTTCTTGTGTCTATTTGCTTGTGACTGTATCATGCTCCTAACTCATATTGAGCTTGCTGGTAATTGAAACTCCTATATCTTTATTATTTATACTTTTCTATATGTCCTAAAACAGTACTTGGTCATTTGAGTTTGGGGATATGTATACAGGGCCTTAAATGTAGTCACGATAATATTTCATTTGGTCAGATGTTCCCCTCTCTTAGAAGACCACAGGTACTGGGATTTAAGGAGAAGGACAAGGGTATAAATGTGACTACTGCCCATCAGTCGAAATCCTGTCATACAATATCAGTTTCCCTTCTTCTGGCTTATTCTAGTCACAAGTCTGAGAACTTGGAATTCTATACTCATATCCAAGTTGTTAACAGTAATAACTAATATTTTTGATAACTTAGTGCTTTAACTGCTTTCCAATGAGGTAAGTACTATTACTATCACCTTCTAAATGATGATGAAACTGAGGCTTATAGAGTATAACTTGCCTAAGGTAACACTAATAACTGGTAGAGGGAGGATTTAAGCCCAGGCAGTCTGAAGCCAGAGCACTAATCACTGTATCTTTATTATACCATTTTGCCTTTCAAGTCATTAAGAAACCAATAGAATAGGGTCAAGGGCAGAGTCCTGAGAAATACCTTTATAGAAACTGCCTGGTGATGACGCTAATGTACTGATTAATGATCTTTGGATATAGTCTTTCAGCCAATTTCTATTTATTTAATATCATTAACACTCAGCTAATATCTACCATCTTAATACAAACACAGAGATATCTTGAAAGACATGGTCAATGCCTTGTTTTAGCCCAAATGCACTGTTTTGTGCATTCCTCTGACCTAATCTAACAATCCCATCAAAAAAGGAAATTGGGTTATTGTGATAATGTTTCTTCATCTTAAACTTATACTGGCCTCTAGCAATCAGTTTCCTCCCTTGATTAGCTGCTCACCAACCTTTTTTTTTTTCATCATTAATTCAAAAATCTTATTTAGAATCATTTATTTTTGCCAGACTGTAGTAAATGGGAAAATTTCTATCCTTAAGAAAAACTGAAGGGCATTTACCTGTCTCCATTCTTCCAAAATTATTACTGTTCTTCACAATGAAAATTTTTGAAGAAAAATGAACCAAAAGACATTACTAGTCTGTCTCAAATTTGTGCTTTAGAGCACTTAGGCAACTGGGTATGTAGCTAAATTTGTCTCTGCAGTACGTATATTGTTAGCTTGAAGTAACAAAAAGATGGTGATAAAATCATAAAGTTCATGTTTATGAAATCAAATAATGAAAAGTAAATTGTTCCTCCATCTGAAATAAATTCATTTAATTCCTCTCTATAAAACTTCTGCTTGAAAGTAAGTGCTTCCAGCACACTCCAGCTATTGATTTCTGCTAGTTAATAATTTCTTCTGGTGGTATACAATCCCTAGATGGCTGTTTAAAACATCTGTTAGCCTGTGTCATGTTCCAAAAAGTCAGTCAGCAGACCAATAAAATTTGTGAGTGTCTTTGGAATGGAGACCATTCTAGAAGATGCAGTGGGGAAATGTAAAGGGAAGGAATGTATAAATTGATTCAGGGACGAATGAGTCTCAATGACAGCTCTCCAGATAGGATAATAGAATGTAAAATTTAGGGCAGTTTAATGCCCCTCCTAGAACAGACATGCACTTTTCATGAAATGACAAGTTAGTTTAAATCTATATATTTTTATTTATATATTTTTTCTGCTAATCAAAACACAAGTCTTAAAGGATTGATTTTACTGTAGTGACATATCCCATACCTATTAGGCTTTAAGCAACTTCTTCAGTTATGAGGATATTTACTGTATAACTCAAGGAGTGGCAAGATGTCCATGAAATCTTGGGATGAGATGGACCTCACCCTCCCCATGAGCACAGCAAAGTACATAGTGTGGGAGGTACACCCAGCAGAATACACAGAGCACTTGCCTCAAAAGCAGAGGCAGGGAGAGCAAAAGGGGTCACTGCTAAGTAAACACTTAGTAGCCAGATCCTGAGAAACCCAAGGTATCATGATCATATTTTAAAGCATCTTTCAATAATGCAAAGGAAAAACAAAAACAAAAAACTTAAGATTAAGAACTCCAGGATGAAACAGGAAAGTAACATCCCAGCACAGGCTGGTATAAAATAAGAAAAGTGAAATTAACAGCATTTGGACCGTACAAGATGGCAAATCCAGATCTGAATACAACAGACTGTTCTCTGAACCAGACCTGGATAAGTGGTCTCATTCAGATTATTTTAAATACAACAGGGCCTTGAGTAGAAAAAATTGGAAGTGTGTCATCAGAACCCTATTTGTATAGCCATTCTTAACATAGATTTTACTTGTTCTTCATTTTTAAAAAATCCCCCCAGATATAGTAAAAAAAAAAAAAAAAAAAAAAAAAAAAAAGTTGGCTTTATATGAACCAGAATGCTACAATGGATATTATTAATACTCTGGATCCTAATAGAATGTCACTTGCTTAAAATAACTTTTTTCTCCTATTGTGGTAATTGCAGGCTGAGACACACCAACAGAGGATCTTTTAAACACCAAGAGTATTCTAACTTTCATATCCCATATGCTTAGTGCATAGAACTTTTATAATAGTTCATGAATTACTAAGTAAATGAAGAGATAATTTAGACTAAGTATTTTTATATCCTAAGTCAGCTTTATGTGACCTTCATTTCAGAATCTCCTAGAGGAAATTGTTAAAACTGCACTGGCTCCCAGACCTACCAAATCAGAATCTCCAGGGTTCAGATATCTGCATTTGAAACAAACTCCCCAAGTGATTAAACACATTTAGGTTTTTGTTTTGTTTTTTTGTTTGTTGTTTTAAAAGGGAGTATAAACGTTTAAGTTCCTACAGATAATTCTCTGGAGTAACACTCGTTTCTGATACTTAGTTGCCCTGAGACTATGGGTGAGTCCCATTACCTCTCTAAGCCTCAGCTTACTCACTCACAGAATAGTGGATGGAGTAGAGCCTCCCCAGAAGATTGCTGTGAGGATCACAAGCAGCACCATGCCTGCGGGCTACTTAATCCAAACTGAAGGGTAGTCATTATAATTAACAAAGAGTACACAGAAAGGAGAATTGGCTTGGTTTTTTATTTCACTAGGACATAATAATCACTGATTACAATCATTAACAGAGCTTATCATTAATAAATGCCAACCATGTGCTAAAATAGAGACCAGGCACTTTACATGTGCTAATAGATTCACAAAGAATTTGACATTTAGCTACTGCACAGAGAAGGAAACTGCAGCCCAATGTGGTGACGTAAACTCCCTGAGTCTTCATAGGAAGAGAATTCCAGAGCTGTTTTCTTCCCCAGACATCAGGTTCTAAAGCCAATGACCCTGCCTCTGAGTCCCAAAGATGTATTTGCATCCCAAATAAAGTATATTTTTCTTCTGAATAAAAAAGGGAATTTTCCCTTGAACTCTCAAGAGTGAGATTGTTGAATGTGTGAAAACCAATATTAAATCATGTACTTATTAGCATTTCACATTCAATTTATGTTATATGAATTGTTCTGTTCTCAGAGAACATCCTGAACAGGAAGCTTTACTGTCATAGCTGTTTCAGTTAAGATCTCTTAAAGGTTATTGTGGATAAAATACTTGTCAGCAACTGAAATTCATTATCTGAGTTTTTTTTTTTAAGGCTATGTTTTACAAACAAGATCATCAGGCCAATAAATCCATCAATAATATTTATTGAGCTCCTGCTAAATGGATGTGTATAGGAGAGGATATTTGCTCAGTGCTTTCTAGTTAGACTTTTCAGTCCTGGTGATACAGCAAAAAGCTTTTCCCACCTAATGTTAGTTGTTAAAAATTATTTATATCAAGTCTCATATTCTAGACTTTCTTTTTGTGATTACCATTGCTATCATTTTTCATTCAGTAGGTGCTTAGGCAGTTTCAACAGGGAAGCACAAATATATCAGATATTCTTTGCTAATGTTCCTGTTTCATTTTACATGTAACCTAAATTGGGCAGAGTGTTTTTTAAGAGGGAAGGAATTGGTTTGAATCCACTAATCACTGAAATAGCACTAAAAAATAAAGTAAAATTCTGCTGAGATCATCATCTAGACAAAGCTTTAAAATACACACCTCTTAAAAACAAAAACTTTAGTTAAAAAGAGAGGGCAATAGTGGTAATAGGAGGAAAATATTGTAAATATAATTAATACCAGTGACTTGTATGCATGAAAGTGGTTGAGAGTGGGGAATTTTGTTTTGTATATATGTTACCACAACAGAAATTTTTTTTTAAAAAAGAAAAAATACATCTACAAATTAATAAAATTCAATACCCTTGGCTGGGCAAATGAGTGCTACCAATCTAAAAAATGGCTTCTTCAGAGGTTAGTCCTCTCCAGGATAAGGTGAATCGCTCCATGCAATTTCAGACTTGAGTCCCTTCTATATGCATTTTAAGTCACTTGATATTATACCCAGTTTCCAGACCCTTCTTTGTCATAAAAATTACTTGGATGACTCCTTGGTAAAGGGAGTTCCATTGTTATGTGATTGGTTCCAAGAAAGATACTGAATATTTAATGGGGTAGGAATTAGCTGAAATCTGTGAGTTGACATCAAGGAAATCACTCATGATGGGGCCCCAGATGAGAATGTCATTAGCAGGCAGCATGACTTCCCTATGACATCAACTAACTGAAGATTGCACAGAAAGAATTCAGAATGAAAGTTGATGATCCCCTTTTCAACACGCCTCTTAACCCAGCTTACCTTCACTGGGCACAGTGCAGTGGTCAGAGTCTCTTCTCACCGAATCTTAAGAACAAGGCTAAGCATGCTGCCTGTCAGACCTGCTGTTCTGGAATTCCAAGGTTTCCCTTTTTCAGTGTTTCTGTATTAGTTTTGAATACTAAAGCAACAGCTTGGGAGCTATGGCTCTCATTAGGATGTGGCAAAGAGCAGTGGTGAAAAAGAGCTTTCATCTGAACTTCTAACCTGACAAATCTAATTTGCAAAACAAGTGAACCTAAGGGAACACAGAACCTCTTTGGTCAGAGGGAGCATTCTACCCATGTCATTATTCCAGGTTACACTGTGACAGTCCATGAAAGGCTTAACAAGGGCAAACTAACCTTAAGTAATCAGTTTATATCTGAAAGCACCTCTGCTAAAGAGGCTTGCTCAGGCTTTTGTTTATTCATGCTGCAAGTACTTATTGAGCACCTATTCCGTAGCAGGCAGACAGCTGTGTGAAGCACTGCAGGGCGGGAGGTGAGGGGATGCCATGGTGAAAGACAGGCATGAGCCTGCCCTCACAGAACTTACACTCTTATGGGAAAGACACATCCTCAGTGTAAGTTGCAACAATAAAAGAGGGTGAGTTTTATTACAGGAAGTGTAGGAGTCCATGATACCACACAGAAGGGATCTAATTTTGTATTAGGTTCAGGGAAGACTTCCCCAAGGAAATGACATGTGATTTGATCCCTGTGGGTTACATAGAGGTTACTCAATGTGTCAGACCCTCTTATACAACATCCCAGATGCTCTCAGTCTTACCCATCTCTTGTTCCAGCTGTAAGTGAGGCAACCAGTTCTAGGCAGGCTCTGACCTCAGTTGCAACCTCAAACAGCCTTGCCTCAGCCCAGCATGTCTCTCACCTCCCACACTAGGGTCTCCCTGCTGATAGCTCAGAACTCAGTGACCATGTATGAGCAATCTGATGTGTGTGTCCCTCACTCTTGCTCCCTGGAAAAGGGGTAGCCCATTAACCTTTATTTCAACTAACTTTCTGGGGGAATTTAAACTAAAATATAAAGGAATTATAGTCCAGACAAAGAGAAACACAAATATAAAACCCCAAGGTCTGAGAAGCTTTAATTTAATAGAGCTGGAACAAAGAACATGAGAAGAAAAATGGTGAATAAACAACCATTTGAGGAGCCATATAGGGAAGTCATGTGGGTTTAAAGAGTTTAGACATGCATGATCCATTAGACACTTGTGGCTGCTGAGCACTTGAAATGTGACTAGTCCAAACTGAGATGAGTTGAAGTGTAAAATATATAGTGGACTGCAAAGACTTAAAAAAAAAAAAAAAAAAAAAAAAAAAAAAAACCTCAGTTTTTAAAATTGATTATTGTTATGGGTTGAATTGTTTCCCCAAAAAGATATGTTGATATTCTACTCCCCAGTACCTCAGAACATGACCTTTTTTGGAAATACGGTCCTTGAAGATGTAATTAGTTAAGATGAGGTCATATAACAGCAGGTTGAGCCTTTAATTCAATATGACTGGTGTCCTTATAAGAAGAGACAAAGACACATGGAGGAAAAGGCCATGTGAAGACTAAAGCAGAGACCGGAATTACGCTGCAAAAAGCCATGGAATGCCAAGGATTACCGGACACCACCAGAAGCTAGGAAGGGGCAAGGAAGGATTCTTCCCTAGTGCCCTCAGAGAGAGCATGGCCCTGCTGACACCTGGATTTCAGGCTTCTATCCTCCAGAACTGTGAGACAATAAATTTCTGTTGTTTTAAGCCACAAAGTTTGTGTTAATTTGTTAGGGCAGCCCTAGGAAACTAATACAATTGTATATTGAAATGGTAGTGCTTTTGATATATTGAGTTAAATAAAACATACCATTAAAATTAATTTTACCTGCTTCTTTTTACTTTAATGTGGCTCCTAGAAAGTTTCAAATTACACTTGTGGGTCATGTTATATTTCTACTGCACAACACTGGCTTAGACTTTATCTTAAGGGCAACGCGAGCCATATCCAGGGGAAAAAAAAAAAATCCTGTATTAGAATTAGTGATAATGCAATCACATAGACACAGGGAATAGAACTGACAAGGCTTGATGAAAGATTGAATGTAGTATGATAGAAATAACAAGGATTTTGCTATGCATTTGAGCAATTAGATTAATGGTTTTGCATTTTCAGAGTTATGGAATCCAAAGGAAAGAAAAGCCAGGAATGAGTTCACTTTTGGAAATGGAGAGCTTGAGATATCTGTGGGATATAAAGCGGAAATGTACAGCAGGCACTAGATTAGACATATCTGTAGATCAAGAAACAGCCCTGAGCTACAGATCTAGTATTGAGAGTCATCATTTACATTACAAATGAAACCCAGGGAGTGGGTTTAACTCACTCCACATCCTTTGCTTCTGTCACTAATTCAAAAGAATGGCATAGTGCATCTAATTGGCAGAACTAATGTCTTAGGCCTACATCCCAATGGCAAAGGATGCTTGATATTGGGAAGTTGGCTATTCCCCTCCCAAAAACGCATAAGCTAATATATTCCTCAAATATAGAAAGGAGATTCAGGTGCCAGGAAGCCAAAATGAATGACAAATATTACTAAAAGTGAAAAGAAGATGGATACCAGGAAATGTTTTAAAATCACAATAAAAGAGGATTCATTACACTATTCTTTCTATTGCTGTATATGTTCAAAAGTTTAAAAACTGTTAATGAATAAACCCATGGAAAGTACCCAATATTTGATCTCATTACTTTATTAGTGTCCTATTGCTCCTGTAATGAATTGCCACAAACTCTGTGGTTTAAAACAACAAAAATTTGTCTTATAGTACTGGAGGTCATAAATTTTAAAATCAACGTGTCATCAGGGTTGCATTCCCTCTGGAGGCTCCAGAGGAGGATCCATTCCTTGTCTTTTCTTCCTTTGAGAGCCCAGTGGCTGGCTGCATCGACTACATTGTCATTTGTTTATTGCTGCCTTTCTGCTTTGTTTATTGAATCAATAAGAACTAAGAATAGATGGGCTTTTTCACTGTGTAACAAAATCAAACTACCTTTGTAGTATAATAAGGAAGCTGATCATTATTTGTTTTTTCAATGCACAGTTTAGAATTTGATTGATTGCAGTAATGAGTGAACACTTAGAAACTGATTAGCAAAACCACAGGTAATTAAGAAAATGTGAAAATGGACATCAATTTATTCATAACATCAATAGAGTCTCTTGAACAACTGAATAATCTGAATACATTGTATCCTAGAATATAAATGTGTAGGAAACAGAAAAAAAAACACAATTACCTGCAATAATAAGACTCACAGGCATGGCACAACTAAAATGGTCCCCCAATTTATTCGCTAATCTCATATATTTGTAACAAGTCTATCACATCTCAATTTTATTCCCTCCTTCGGGAAACTGGAGCAACTAAAAGCTGCGCTTTATCCCTAATTCCTCCTATATGTATACACACACCCCTACATATACTCTAAGATTATAGAAATACAAATTAATTTTTAAAAGAAGAAAGAGACTTCATTCAGCAAATATTTACTTAGTAAAATAGCATTAGCAGGACATTAATGATACTGAAGATAAAAAAATTAAATAAGCCATGATTCCTGCTTTCTCATTCAAAGCCTCATCCAAAAGCATAACTGAAGAGATCAGATTATGGATGAGATGTGGATATAGATGGACTCAACATTATGCCATGAATTGGTAAATTCCCAAAGAACCTACCTAACTCTTACAAAAGTCAGGCATTTGGTATTTCCTACTAGAACTTCTTCCTAAGAAGCTTATATAGGAACCATAGAGATTTTACTAATGTTAAGATATTTTTGTTACAATGTTAAGATGCTAATGTTTTTTGTTCCCCTATGGAGTATTTCTTTGAATTTTATCACATTTAACCCTCATAACCAGGATATGAATTAAGAATATTTTGTCACATTTAAAAGTAAGCAAATAGAGAATCAAAATAACGAAATGCTTTGCTTAAGTTACTCAGCTAATAGATATGAGAGCCAGGTCTCCAGCAAATGTTATGAACTCATAAAGCCCATCCCAAGGCTTCAGAGACACACAGAGAAACAGGCCTGGGTGTGGACATCCAGAGGCACACTGGCAGCTGGCCAGGACGCCCATTAGACTTAGTTCAAAATAGGTGAGGTATACATTAGGATTTAGATTTAATAATACTTCTTATGTCAGCTCTGTTTTTAAGATGTAAACAGGTGGATTCTTTTCAACAGTCAATTTCAGGGGCTTTCATGATACACAAATAATGGCGCTTTCAAAACTTCTTTAAGATATGCTCACATATGCACTTTCTAGAAAAAGAGTTTGGTTTTGTTTTAAGATAGCAATTTATTTTCATGGGAGTTCATGAAAACAGAGATTTTTCTATTATTAGGTGTATTTCTGTCTCTCCAGTTCCTAGAACATTGCTGTTCATTGAATTATTCCAAGCAATAATTCAAAGATGGAAAAGCAATAGTAATTTTTTAAAAGGAGGGGGAGAAGCCGAGTATAAACTATTAGATGTTTAATGGAGCAGTCCGCCATTTAGAAATCTGTAAATTTCCTGTAAGGGTAGAGTAGATCAGGCATTTTTTTGCTGCAGAAAATAAAATAGACAACTTCAAGATAAGTGGTATTGATAAAATTATATATTTCTTGAATGGCATCAAATTTTAATAGTTCTATAACTAAAAATATACATTTAGAACCAAGGCAACTTGAAGAAGTGGCTTATGCTAGGACAGGGACAGGGAAAATTACAAGATGAGCCTAGAGCATCTTGTGGCACTGGAACATGGGAAGTGCTTAAAGGGTTAAAAAAAAAGGATGGGGGCATGTCATAAGGACATGAGAGCAGACCTAAAATCTCACAATGGTCCAAGTTGGAACAATTTGAGCAAAAATGCAAAAATGAACTCTAATATAATAAATGGCTGTGAGTCCATACTGATATAAGTAAATGATTAAGTAAACAAATAAATAAATAAATGGCAAGGGAAAATTCTTTCTTCAGAATAATTCCAATTAATAAATGTGAAAGGAATGAGAGAAACAGAAAATAACCATTATCACACCACTAAAAATTTCTCCAGGAAAGATCCATTGAAGAATGGTAAAATTAGTCAGTGAAAGATTAAGGAGAAGCATGATATTTGCAAAAGTATCTTACCCAGAACACTTAATTGATTACAAAAGGAAAAAAAATAACTTAACAGTGGAGGAAACTGTCAGACATCACCTTGACCAAGTGATCAAAATTAATATCCTTAGTGGAGATTTGGTATCCCCTGATATTATGCACTGAGTGGGGCACATCACCTTCCCCAAAATTCATAATCTTAATCTAATAATGAGTAAATATCAGAGAAACCAAATTGAGGGACATTCTACAAGACATCAGTCAGTACTCTTCTAGTGACAAGTTCATGATAGATGAGGAAAGACAGGGATTGTCACAGATGGGAGCAGCTGAGGCAACATGACAACTAAATGCAATGAGGGATCCCAGACTGGATACTAGGAACAAAACACATTAATGGAAAGTTGGTGATATCCAAATAAAGTCCATAGTTTATCTAATACTATTATCTATAATAGCATTATGCCAATATTTAATTTATTATTTCAATTAATGTACCATGATTATATAAGATGTTAATATTAGTAGGAGAATTTGGGTGAAGGGTAAATGGGAAGGAAACCTCAGTTCTCTCTGTGTACCACTTCCATAAGTCTAAAATTATTTCAAAATAAAAAGTTAAAAAATATTGCCATGAAAGACCTAAGGATGGTTAGGAGAGCCTACTCCAGATGCTTAAACAGAGTCATGAAGCATGAGAAGCTATCAGTTTCTCTGATCCAAACTATCCATAATGTGATATTACTTTTATAATTATCTAAAATAATTTATATTAAAAATGTGTTTAATAAATAATTTCTGGTTAAGAACATTATTTAAATGATTACATTATGACTTGTAGTGACAAGTTAACAGATTTGAAGAAATACATTTAGAAGATTGTGAATGTGTCATGAAGTGTAAGGGAATGAGATGATAAAGGTTCAAGAAATGTAAAATCTTGGAGAAAATACTATTTGTTTTCTTAGTTGTGTGTTCAATATGACGATCTTATATTACTTCATCTTAAACTCCAGTTAGTAACAACTAGCAGACGTGTCAATAGTAATTACAAAATTTATGAAATGCAAGAAAAAGGAGAAATGAAGCTCTTCTTTACTGCTACTCACCACACCCCAATTCCAGGTCATATCCTCTTCATTCTTTTGGTCCTTTCCCTGAAGTACTCTTTTCTCACTAAAATAAGAAAAATATTTATTGATTTGAAAAACATGTGCTCTAGTCAGATTTTTTAGGGAAATTGATTAAAAACAATGGAAGTAATTCAGAAGATCATATAATCCAGTAGTTTTCAACCACATTAGACCTAGTGCATGTTTTTATATCAAATATTTAGCAATGGCCTCTTTATTATCCTGAAATTGAAATTCAAATATAATATAACCAACCCGCCCATAATTTCAAATATGTATTTGTAATTCTGTGCTGTAATAAAAAGAATGACTAGGAAATCAAATTAAATTAAATAATATGGTCAAATGTATAGAAGCTTGGGCACAACTAAACTAGGAAACACAACAAAGTAGTTGGCACTTAAAACTATGCTTAAATAACCATGAGTGTCACTGCTATCAATCCAGACTGGCAGGAGAGTTTATTAGCAACTCAAATTCCATGAGTTGTTCCTGGATGGTGAACAACTCTTTGAAAATACCAAAGAAAATAAGTTAAAATCTCCCAAAATACTCATACTGATTTCTTTAAAATATAACAACTGTTAAATGTTGTACCTGTCTCTTAAAACAATACAGAAAATTTGTTGTATATGTTAAAGGAGTTAGCTTCTAAGCTCAGAAAATTATCAACAGGTTTTGTTTGCCTGTATGAATGCTCAATGAGACATTCAAAAGTCATGCTGGATACAGAACAAATTTTGTTATGCAGGAATTTTTTGATGTACAGGACTGTTTTACCCATCTCGGGACATTCAACATTTCTGATTTCTACCCTCTACATGTAAATTACGTTCCCCAAATCATTTTGACAATTAAGCAATCACCACAGATTCCAAAATATTCCTAGGACACTGAAACCACTGATATGATACAACCTTCATTCAACAGACAAGAAAGTTGACTCGGTTTGAATTTCCCCATGGTTACAAAGCTAAAGATGAAAGTAACAAGAATCACATATCTCTCTTCTACAATGTGGTGCTACTTCTTTTCCATTCCTTTAGTACTTGGTATTCAATATGTAAATGAGAACTTCCCCATCTTCCATCAACACTAAATAACAAAAACTGCTGCCTCTCTTGAAAACCATGTCTAACTTCTCCCTAGAGATCCATTAGCTGCCAGTGCCAAAGGCATTCTTTCTAGCATTCCCTTTGAATCAACTTTCAGGCCCACTCTTCTATTCCTTCCCTGCTATACTTTAGCCTGAAGCCAAGCTTGACAAATTACTCAGGGGTTCTCAGCTCAAACCAGGAAGTGGGTAGGATTATTATAAACCAAATATCTCTAAGCACTGCACATGACCTTTTTCTCTACTCAAAACAAGTAAGGACTATTCTAGGGTCCTGGTAGCTTTCTCTGAGCCCTATGGTTTTATGCTCTTTCATCCAACACAATAAAGAATTTGTTCTAAATCTGGCAGAAAGTTGAAAATAGAGGAGGGCATGGGAAAGGTGTGAGGATTGTCTCAGAACTTATTAGAAAACAAATTGAAATCTTACTTTGGCCATAGATATGAACGTGGTTTTAGTATACAATCACCTGAGCCACTCTAAGTACTCATTGCATTTCTGATCATTGGTAAGATGATAAATGTTTTAGGTATATTAGGCAATTAGTTCTCCAACTAACTTCATATTGATGAAAATGTTTCTCAAAGAAGAGGCCTTTGTCACACCACATGACTTTTATACATGTTCTATTCACTGGACTAGATAAAGCTATTATGCCTATCAGTTTCTTTCTATGACTCTTTGGGCATTAAATCACAGTCCTTTATGCATAAGGGAATCGATTCTGTAGAAATGTTCTCAAAATTAGTATCCTGTACATTGGCAGAATCCCTGAACAACCTGCCAAAATGAAAAGGGCTTTTTTCCCAAAAGATTCTGTAGACACACTTAGATAAATTAGACACAAAAGCTGTCCCACACAAGGGATAATTAAAAATATCTATTTTAAGGTTCATGAAGTTATTGTTGAAATAACGTCTCATAAGTGAAATGTAATGTTTCACAGAGATATATTTTTGCTATATTTAAAACCCTTCAAAGTTATGACTTGTTAGGGATTCCAGTTAAATGACTTCTCACAGAAACTAAATTCCAATTTTAAGAAGGATTAATAGTCAATGAGAAGATTCAAAAGGTATTTTGTTCTCCAAAGAATAAGTGCTTCAGAAAGCATTAGAGAGTGAAAAAAAAAAAAAAATGAAGATTAATTCTTTAAAATATGGATTTTTAAATTAAACAATAAACAAAACCCCAAGTTCTATCACATGGAATAGAGAGTATATTTGTATATTTATCAACCTTCAAATTAGGAGGCATTTTTTTACACATATCCTTTCCCTTTTTTCTTCCTTTTTCAATTTTGTTTTGTGTGCTTCTACTGAACACACACATACACACAAACTAAAACAAGCATAATAGAAGCCCAAACCAATTATTCATCTCTAAAACAAAGACTCAAAATATTTTCCTACTTGATAAAATATTATCTAGGCATTCTAGGAATTCAGGAGACATAAACTTGACTGTATTTGGTTGGCTCTATTCAAGTGACATGTGTTAGGCATTAGGAATACCAAAATATATAATATAAAATCCCTGTACTAATAGAGCTCAAAGATTACCAAAATGATGATGAACATAGCTATTATCCAAGTTAGGTCCCTAAGTTTTATTTATGCTGGGTAATTCCATATAGCCCCATGGTGTCAACAGTCACTTAAATACTGAAAAACACTCTAAAGTGCATACAGGATATCTTCACCTAGACCTCCAACAGGCAGACATAAACCTGAGCTCTTCCTTTGGTAAAATTTTGGGCTATCTCCTATATTCCTATCTAGGTCCATCACAGCATTGGCTTGCTAATCACCAAATTAGGACTCATCCTAAACCCTTCCCTTCTTCCTCCTCCTCCCTTTTTCTCACTGAGAGACTGAAAAGCTAAATGAGACAGGGTCCCTATCCACAGGAAATCTGGATATCATAAGAGGAAAACTCTACCTGTTATAAGTTTATTATTTAATTACTCTGGGGGCTGTAGCAGTTTGATATTGTTTATGAATTCCAAAAATAGATATTGGATTTTGTTTGTAAACTAGTCTGTTCCACTGGGCATATTAGATTATATTGGATTCAAGGTTTCACTTTTACTTGATTAAATAATGATTAAGGCTTTGACTGGGCCATGTCAGTAGGACATTGAGTCCCCACCCTCACAAAGAAACTGCACAGCAGAAAAGGGAGGTTGGAGTTTTGATCCTGGAGCCCATATGTAAGGAAAGAAAGAAGGCTCGATTAGACACAGCTGAGGCCACAGGAAGAGAAGCCATTCACCTGATAGTCTACAGCTGGCCTTGTAGAGAGAGGAGAGCAGCTGAGTCCAGAGAGAAACAAGCCCTGGGAAGAGAGGAACCCAGGAAGCCTGAACCCTTGCAGACGTTGGCAGCCATCTTGCTCCAACACGTGGCAACAGACTTTGGTGAGAGAAGTAACTTATGCTTCAAGGCCTAGTAACTGTAAGCTTCTACCCCAAATAAATACCCTTTAATAAAAACCAACAGATTTCTGGTATTTTGCATCAGCACTCCTTTGGCTGACTCATACAGGGGCTTATGAGAAAAAGTGAGTAGAGTTAACACACAAAAATATCTTTAGACTAGTAAAGGCTTTTATCCTTGTCTGCTTATGATTAGCTTTTATTCTTTAACATATATTTTTTAAACTTACAATGTAAATCTAACCAAATTTCCATTATGGTCATTTGAGATTAATATGCTTTTTGATGGCTACCAGGAACACATATGGCACCACTGCTCCAACTGTTTAACCAATAACACTTTGGATGAAGTCCTGGAAACAGCTCTCATGCTATTTTTCTGTCTGCAGTCCTCAAGGAATAAATAGCTATATTTCTCTAAAATCTCACTGTCCCAGTGTACTTGCCCACTGTGTTGTTCCAATGTGGGTGAAGTCCAGGAGGCATCCTAACATGATGCTTTGGTCCAAAGGTTGATCTGTTGGCTATCACGTGACTCTCTAATGCAGCATTTGGCAAGTTCTTTTATGTGCCATGCTCAAAGATGTTCTGATAATGAAAAATATCCTCTTGTAAAATATCAGAACAGTCTAACCACTGATTTTATTAATTAGTCATGTCTATGAAATTGTGCTGAGGTACATACAAGCTATAAAATTCCAAACTTAGCTAATTAGGAAGAAACAATACTTAAAAATAAGGAGCAATTTAAAAAAAAGAAAATACACAGGAAGCATTTAGAAGAAAAAGTACAATTTGCTTAACTAGAAAATAAATGTCACTTGTAATCATGATATTATTTTATTGATTTTTAAAAACTAATAAAATGCATGTATCCTGGAAGGTGATTTTCAAAAGCAGATTGCTAAACTGCATTGTGCTGTTAAATAAGCATTTGTACACCAACTCTGTGTCAAGTAACTCTAATAGTGGAAAATCAGTTAATGAAGCCTCAAAAAATTGACCTGGGAATACTATAGGAAAGCAAAGAAAACAAGCTGTTTTTCATTCACTTCAGCAATTCAGTGACTGCATCTTGATTACCAAGTCAAAGTTAACACAGCATTTCCTTTGAACCTGATTAGCCCAGAGCTCTTTTGGTGAAAACATAGAATTTCTTTTCATTTCTTGCTATAAAAATTTTATGGAACAGCTAATAATAGAAATTCCACTCTGCATTTTAATGAAAAGGCTGACCTTGGCTTGTAAAAATAAAATAAAATTAGAAGAAAGTGACACCAATCTGATTTTTTTTCTCGTGAACTGGCAGATGGCATTAATGGTATTCCAGGTACTTACATGTCCCTCAGCTCTAAGGTGAGAAATCATCTATTCATAGCCACTTTCAATTGTATGGTTTGTTTATTTGCTTGTTTTGTAAACAGCCTGGTTACATTCTTGGTTGTCTAAACAAATTCTGCCAGAGTTCTACCATTTCCTCTCCTAGGAGTTGAGGAGTATACACAGGATAATATATTTGCCAGAATATGTCTGAACAATTTAATATAAGCAAACACCAAAATGACATATATATTTAAATATATTCAGAGTATCTCAGGAATAGAAGGAACCTTAAGGTCTATTTAACCCAATTATTCTACTACTCCTCATCAAGTGTCTAACCTGAGAAGACCTTGAAAACACCTCACTACTTCTCAGAGACCATTTAACTTTTAGATGATTCTATCAGAACAAAATATGATTCCCAAATCTTCTACCCAATGATCCTAGTTCTACAACTTGGAACATCCCCCCTCCAAGAAAAGTATCAACTTATTCTTTCTCATCAGCCCTTCAATTGTTTGAAGTTAGCAATCTTATCTACATTTGGTCTTCTCTCTCTTATGCCAAATATATCAAGTCCCTTCTATTTTTCTTATGATTTCAAATGCCTATATTAAATATTCACTTCTTTGAGAACAAGCAGTCCTGATTTAAAATCTGGACTGAGCCAAGATTAATCAACCTTAATCAAGCTTAATCAAGGTGGTTATGTGTGGGGCAGTTCTGAACCAAATTCTTGAAGGAGAACTAAGAATCAAGCCCATGACAACCAATATCCAGAACAATTCTAGGATGGCAGGAGCAGGGTTACTCACAAGAATCTGTGGCCAGGAAGCGGATGTTGCTCAAATGGTTGAATATCAGCTTCCCATGTACAAGGTCCCAGGTTTGATCGATCCCCAGTACCTCCTAAAAACAAACAAACAAACAAACGAAAAAACCAACTATCATCTGGAGCAGAAGTAACTCAGTGGTTGAGTGCCTGCTTCCATGAATAAGGTCCTGGGTTCAATCCCTGGTACCTCCTAAAAAAATAAAATTAAATTAAAAAATCTATGACAATGACTCTATGGGTCTATGATTAACAGATTAACAAGACTGAGGAATGAACAAACATAAGTGGGGAATGCAACGATGGACTAAAATAAACTTAATATTATTCTAGTAATGGAAGAACTTGTAACATTGATATAAAGACAGTGCTCACTAGCAGTTCTGAGGGAGGGAAGAGGGAAGAATAGGTGTAACATGGGACGTTTTTGGAATATTGGAATTGTTCTGCAGGACATTGCAATGATGGATACAGGACATTATACATTTTGTCAAAACCTGTAAAATTGTGTGGTGCAAAGTGTAAACCATAATGCAGACTATAGACCATGGTTAGTAGCAATGCTTCAATATATGTTCATCAATTGTAACAAACATACAACACTAATGAAAGATGTAGTTAATGGGCAAAAGTGTGGGAGGGGGAGGGGGGCAAGGAATATGGGAATCCCCTATATTTTCTATGTAACATTTATGTAATCTAAAGCTTCTTGAAAAATTAAATTAAAAAAAAAAAAGAAAACAAAAGAAGGAAAGAAGTCTCTAGAGAGAAGAAGGGAGGCGGTCTCCAAAGAACCCAAAAATGAATCCCATAAGAGAGAGAATCATAGTTAAGAATTTTCCAAGTACAAAGAAAAGGGCAGTTTTTGTAATACCAATGAATTAAAACTTTTCTTTCCCCTTTGTGGCAGTTTGAAATTTTTATGAATCCCAAAAAGAGAAAGCTTATGTTTTTTTCACTAATCCATTCCTGTGGGTATGAGATCCTTTTTGACAGGACTACATCAGTGAGGGGTGACTCAGGTTGAATTTCTATCCTCTTACTGGATCTGATAAAAACAGAGACACACACAGGCAAAGGAAGCCACCATTTATCTTGCAATGAGAGTGATAAAGGACTCTAGTGTCACCTACAGCTGAACTGCAAGGAGAGAAGCCCCTGAGAGGCTCAAAGAGCTGAGGCCCATGGAGAGATAAGCCTGATAGCTTGCAGCTGAATTCTGGAAGAAAGGAGAGCAGCCAAGACTGATAGAGGAGGCCCAGACAGAGACAGGCCCTATGCCTGGTTGCCCACAGCTGAGCTCCAGGAGATTGTAGATTCTGGAGGGGATTGCAGAGACCTCGGCAGAGATTGATGGCCATCTTGTTTCACCATGTGGCAACAAAAAAGGATCAACAGTAGCTGACTTTAGTGAGAAAGATCCTCTGATGGTGCCTTGATTTGGATATTTCACAGCCTTTTACTCAAAATAAATACCCTTTATAAAAGCCAACCTGTTTCTGGTACTTTGCTTTAGCAGTCCTGTGGAAAACTATATCTTCACTACACCTCCCATGCCACTCTATCCCCAGGGGAGTCATGGTTATCAAGCCAGGAGAGGAGAATAAACACACAAAGCATGGAAAGAGAAAAGCTGCCAATCCCCTTTCTAACTAGACGCAGCCATTCCATAGAAAGTAGGAGCTCAGAAATTTTCACTTTAAATCAAGTTTATTGATCTTTGGACAATCATATGGGATTAGACGATTTAATTTCTGCACCAGGACCATTAATAAGACCTATGAATAACCGCATACGTTGAGAATCTTCCTGACATTCCACATAGTTGCAGGGAAAGAAATGTTCCCATTGAGTGAATTTTATAGGAAGGCAAAAATAAAATTGCTTTCTGAGTCTATCCCATGATTTGTATTTGTTCAAAATAACAGTTAACATTTACTATTACATACCATGGTTGATGGGAGAATGTGTAGGCAGAGCCACGAACACTGCAGAACTCCAGGAGGGGCCATGCACAGAGACACTGTGTAAATGCCACCTCCAGGCTGGGCAGCATAGCAGCCTTGATGCTGGGAGCATTGCACTCATGATCTCATCAACACCTGGTAAAGGTTAAATGTAAGCACACAGCTCTGACCTTATTTAACCTCTCACAAACTCAAGACAACAGGTCTCCTACTTGTTAGATGATTGTTCTAGCCAATTAGTTTAACCTGGTCATTTCTACTTTCTAAATGTCAAAAGGCTTTTGGCTTCGTCATCCAATAGTTATTCAGTAACTAATTGCTGAATAAAGCAATGGATGAATCAATCTAATCAGTCCAATGATATCCAGCTTTAATACCATCATTCAGCTGAGATTTTCTAGATTTTCCCTTACAGAAACCATGGAGTTATTAAAAAGGCATTGGCTCAATGGGACATGATTTCTATACCTCTCTTATGTGAATCTTGTTTTCTTGCACCTGAGCTGCTGAAAGGACTCTTGGATGAGAGAAATATCTAATGCCACTATACTGGCAATCTGTGGTTCCTGTTCTATAAGCTTCTGAGTAGAGTACCAAGGGTGGGCTATGGAAGTGGGTTTAAATGTCTAGTTGAGCTGTGAAAAAACCCCGGTAGGTGTTACAATGTCCATCTCTGAACCAGTAACTGTAATCAGGGGAATAGGAATAACTGATTGAAATAATCTTAGGTTACATTTTCTACCCCTGGAATAAGGAAATGTTAAACCGCTTCACCAAAAGAACATGGGCTGAGAGTGGGACAGGGGTGGTTCCCCTGAAGCCCAATTCTTTACCCAAAGAAAGAGAAATTATATGCCCAGCAGCTGAAACAACAATCTACTATGCAATTGGCTCCTTCCCACATACATGGAAATCAAATCCTTGCCTCAACCAGAATACAAATAATTATATAGCAGAGACCTATGAGTACACCTGAAATTAATCAAATTTATACATATTAAAATTTCAAATACTAAAAATCTACAATAAGTCATTGGTGGTAATCTGTTAGAAATGATTATCCAAACTTTGATATACTAAGCTTTGGCCTACTTTTTAGGGGTTCTGTCAAAGGATTCAACAATTACAAAATCTTTCTGATGTCTTTATTAAAATTTTTATTGCTTTATTCCCAACAAAATGTTTAAAGAGGAAAAATTGAAATTAATTTCCAGCCAAGAGACAAAGAGACAATTAAAAGCACAGAGTCTAAACAATATGCAGCTTTGAAACCTATTCTAACTACCTGTTGATTTTGTTCAAGTTACATTAAATATCTATTCATTCCTACTTGTTATCATTCTCATAAAGTAATAAAATTTTGTGACTTGAGAGAAAATAGTCATCAAATAAGACAGAAAGCTTTCTTGGATAATATTTGAAAAGGTGGTTAACATGTAGCACAAATATATAAAGAAATGTGATTCTAGAGAAAGTCAACTATTTGTGCAAATATTTGTTTGTTTTGCAATTTGTAGATTTGATCTGGTGAATATCCAATAATGTACTTGGGTTACACTGGGTAAGTTCCATGTTATTTCAAGAAATGCTGCAGGACTCATTATAGGACAAGCAGTGTCCTTGAAAAAGCTCACAGTCTAGTGGGTGAGAAAGAAACATAAATAAGTAAATGCAATTCAATGTGCTAAGTGCTATGCAAGGGCATACAGTGGGGGTTATCTTCCCAAAGAGGTGGAGGCTAAAACCTGAGATGCCTAACTAGTCAGATTATATCCACTCCATTCCACTTCAGTAGCTCCTCTGTGCCTGTCTGTAAGAATACATAATGGTAAAATACCAGCCCGTCCCACGTCTCAGACAGGCCTGTGTGAGCATCAGTGAGTTAATGTACATTAAATCATTGAGCTTTTCTGAAATAAGCTACTGTAAAAAACCCAAGGGACTGTTACTGATATGATCATGGCTTCCTGCAATTTGCTTTTATCTTTATCAAAAGAAACTGAGCACAAACATGGCATTGCCATTATTTCAGAAGCATAAAGAACTTGAGTACCACCCAAATACATAATAACCCACAAAATAAGAACCTATAATCTATTCTGATATAAAAGAGACTTTCTAACTTTTTCCGATGTCAGAGTGAAGACAAAAGAATTGCTTCTGAAAGATTCTGTGAGGTCTTCATGTTTCTAAAAAGAGAGTAAAATAGATAATAGGGATAGAAATACAAAAGAATTTTGGAACTAGAAGTGAATTTAAAGGTTATCTGATCTAACCTCTATATTTCAAGAAGACCTAAAGAGATTAAGCCACTCACCTAAATTAATGGAGGAACCAGGAATAGCACACAAGTCTAAAACTCTCCCCCCTCATGGGAGAGGTCACCCACAATTATTTTAAGGTCTCTCATTGTATTAATGGTATTGTAGTTTCCATGGTTCAGATTCATAGCAAGTTAAATAGGTTTTTATTTCCAAAACTAGGAATCTACCATTTTAAATGTTGTTTCTATAGAAAAAAATCCTTATTGAATTTCAAGAAAACCTAACAAATAAAACTTCCCTAAAAACTCATTTTAGCTCTATTTTTGTGTGTTCTCAATACAGATTTTCTTATGTTAATTCTCGTTGGTGACTTCATTCTTTGCCACCTAGGTTGACATAGTATCTACTTTATTACCTTTTAATATTTTTCTCAATTCTTATCCTGAAATATTGGAAGTTTACTAAACGTGCATAACGTCAGTGCATACATGGAGTTGATTAAGAACTGTCTTGAGGGAGGGATATCATAAAGAATGTCAAAGTGCTTATATAATCTACAATTCAGGTCTCCTTCCTGAAACCTGTCAGACTCTATGCTTTTTACCAACTGACATAAAACTTAACTCCTTTTCTCTTTGAAACAAAAGTGCTTAAGTTTCTTAAATACATGATGGTTCATCCCATTAAAAATGCTGGAGGATTTAACTGTTGGAGAGGCACTGCTTGAAATGCATCATAAACTAAAACCATTAGAGTATTCACTGTCATATTTTCTTCACTCATCTTAATGGCAAAAGCTTTTGACACTCAGCAATGTGTTTGGCTGTCTAATGGAAAATAAAATGAAAGAAAGGGAAGTTCACAAGTCACCTTGTACTTCCCTGAACTTGGACTGAAATTCACTGAAATTCAGTAAAGATAACCACAATATAGATTTATCAAGTATGTTATTTTGGGTTATGTTTTAATCTGCCTTCAAGATAGGATTGTTTTCACTTTGGTTAACTTAAAATGCTTTTGGTCCTTTTCTCAGGAGATGTAAGACAGGAAAGTGCCTCTTATATTTACTGCTGGCATTATAATAAACATTTTATTGTGCCCATTATCTGAGGCCCATTCCAGTTTTCATTGCTGTGGTGCCTACCCTCTCTCCAAAATATTTCACAAGAAGTCTTTAATAGGGAGTGGACTGAAGCTGCTGAAATTGGAAATCATCATTTTAATGCTTTCATCAAAAAGGTCATTGAATTTTCTCCATATTTGCTTAGAAGCCTGGAATCTGAAACAGAGAAAGTAAGTGATAGATAATCCAGAGTTTTGAATTGTCAAAACAAGTGTAAAAGAAGGAATAGAGGCAAAGGTATTGAGGACATTAGGGAGAAGGTAATTGGGGTATAGCCTGAGAAGGAAAGAGTACGAAATTAGGAAGGAAAAATAGGCCAGGAAAATAAGGGGTTGTATAAGGGAGAGAAGGCCTGATGAAATTTCAGAGAATGTTTAGTCTCAGTGAGAAAGAGAGATGAGAGGATTTTGGTTAAGAGTCTGACATTTCAAGGTTTAAAGAGAAAGAACACTTCCAGATGAGACGTCAAGTGGAAAGTCATGAGAAGGGGTGGGAAGGGGGTGAAGCAAAAATGGAAGTGAAGTTCTCTCCTTTGAATAGGTCATGGAACCATTAAGCTACATAGCTTATTAGATCAGGGATTCTTAACCTTTTTTGTTCCATGGACCACTTTGCCAGTCAGGTGAAAACCATGGACCCCTTACTAAGTCCACACTATACTGTGTATTATTTAATGAATACATCACACCCACACCCACCAACACAGCTCCACAAGAATAATGTTTTTTAATTTAATTTCAAGTTCATTGACCCCTTGTTGAGATGCCCTGTATTAGATGATTACTGTTGGGTGACAATTCTCCATGGGTTTCTAATATTTCTGCCCATATTTGAACCATGAGCTAACTACTCCTTATTTTGGACTATCTTTTCAAGGATATTTATATAGTAAACAGCCTTGGAAGACAGAGATCCTATGTCCCTCCAGTGCAAAGGGCAACCATGCTTACTGCCCATTATAAAAGATGGGGGCATCTTAAGCTCAGGGTTCTTCTCCTACAACACAGCCTACTGCATATGCAGGTATCATCTGGCCCACTTCACTATGGGAATTTGGAAAAATGCTGAAACTCTGGTTACTGCTATTGCTGTGAATATAAACTATACTTTATCTCTGACCCAGGAGTCTTCTGTCTTCTACCAGCAGACATGAAACTGCATCCAATTAACTTGTTAGCTTGTAAGTAGGATAAAATCTCAGACTCATAATAGTTCTTGAGAGTTTTAGCAATGAGGATGGAGTACTGATGAACACATGGATTTCTGGAAGAGGAAGGCTGAGAACAATTTAAAAAATATGATGAAGTCCTTAGGAATTGTTGATAAATATGTTGATTAAATTGTATGATTTTCTGGATAAATAACTAGCCTCCAATGCATTGCTTACTAAAGAGGAAAAATGAGAAAGTGGTTGCAGTCTTAGCACAAGAAGGAGGATCAAAGACTGCCTAGATGAAGCCCTTGTTGTTGCTAACTTTCCTTTGAGTGAGGAGACTTTCTCACCAATCCTATGTCAGTCTCAGTTTTGCCCTATTGTAATAACTACTATCATGATTTATCTTGGATCCTTAAGAAAGCTAAATTTTTTATAACGGTTAGTAAGCATGCTTGCTTACACTGTTGAAAAGATAGTCTGGAATAAAGGCATTTACTACTACATTCTTAATAGACACACACACAACAGAAATGGAAAATCATACTCGTTTCTATGCCATCTTGGCTCCTATTGAATTGTCCCATGAGTAGACCACACTCTCAGTCACTAATTAGTGGTTAGGACCAAATCCATTCAATTTGTCTAATATAGCATTTATTTTAGCCTACTATCAACAAAACTTCAAGTGATAGTGATCTCAACCATTCCCCCCTCAGTGTCCCAGATCTAGTCAGCTGACAAAGCATATAAACTAACAGGGTCTACCTTATAAAGACAGATGGCATTTTCTTAAGTCTCTATATTGACCTTTCTGCTTGGCCTGAGGCATTAATCCATGAAAAGCAGGAAATACTAGTGATTCTATAGGCTCTTCCTTGGCCCACAAAGAAGCCAAGGGCAAATCTATCATCCAAAATTACCCAGGGCAATGAGTTCAAGCTGACCTGAATTATCTTCCAGGACTGAGATGATATTATTGATCACTTCAGCTAATGACAGAGAAAGTTTCCTACCAGGTTTTCTAATTGGATAACTCAAATTGCAGCAAAATGACCACAGGGTGCATATAAATAACAAGTCAGTTATTCCTCCATGAAGCTCTCTAAAGTAACCAAGAATAGTTTCATTTAAGAGATATCTCCACAGTTGCCTGAGGAGTATATGTTCCATGGGTGTTTCATTAAACACTTGTCTCTTACTACCATCCCTAAGGTGTAAATCACTCTATTTGGGGTGCGAAGCACCACCATAAATTAATGTGATTGTTCTAAAATATTATATAGGGAAGCGGCTGTGGCTCAATCAGTAGGGCTCCCGTTTACCATATGGGAGGCCCCGGGTTCGGTCCCCGGGGCCTCCTGGTGAGGGCAAGCCCGCCCGCACGGCGTGGTTAGCTGACCCGGCGAGCACAAGCAGCAAGGGGGGGATAAATGAATAAATAAATAAAATCTTTAAAAATAAATAAATAAATAAAATAAAATAAAATATTATATAATCAAACAGTACATACTATTTTGTAAGTCTTCTTTCACTCAGCATGTTTTTGAGATTCAGCCATGTTGTCACATGTAACAACAGTAGCTTGTTCCTTTTTACTGCTAAGCAGTATTCCATTGTATGACTATACTTCAGTTTGTTTATCTTTTCTCCTATTGATGGACATCTATGTTTTTTCCAGTTTTTGACCATTGTGAATAAAGCTGCTATAAACATTTTTATAAAGTATTTTTGTGGACATAAGTTTTAATTTCTCTTGGGTAAGTACCTAGAAGTGTAAATGCTAGTTCATAGGGAAGATGTACATTTAGTTTTCAAAGAAATTGTCAGACCTTTTTCCAACCTGATTATACCAATTTTACAACCACTAACAATGTATGAGAGTTCCAGTTGCTCTACAACCTTGCTAACATTTAGTGGTTGTCAGTCTTTTTAATTGTAGCCACTCTGGTAATTGTATAGAGTAGTACTCATTAGTATTTTTGTCTATTTATTTTAAAGTCTGCTTCTTTCAGCAATCACTGGAATATTTTGTGAATATAGATAACAAAAAAGGAACAGGAAAGTAATGGAAAAATGTTGCTTACATATGTAAACCCTTTCCCCAAATACTATAATCCCAATCCCTTTAAGAAAAGCAGGCTGATGAACAGGGACCAAGGACATCTCACGATCTCTAGAATCTTGGCAGAACAAAGTTCAAATCCAAGCTTTATGACTTAGTAATTTGGGGATGTTCCACACATTACATAAGCCCTCTAAATTTCAGCTTCCTGATAAAACTGTGGAAAAAAATCATTTAAAAACTATGTGAGGTACTAAATAATTATAGTTGAGTTATATTATTTTGGTATAAGGAAGCCTGTGCCCATTAGCTGCAACCTTGCAAATTTTACTTATCAAAGCATCTCTTTCCTCAGTTATAAAACAAGAAAATAAGATCATGCAAAGAATGTATTTGGTATGGCCTAAGCCACGTATAATAATAGTCCAAATCTTTAGAAAACTTACTATGTACTATGTTTATCAATTTACATGGATCATTTCATTCAAACCTCTACAAGCTTATGAAATAGGTACTGTTATTATCTCCATTTTGCAAGGGCTTTGAGAGATCTCATAATGTGCCTCAGCTTACACAGCAAACAGCTGGACTCTGGAGTCTGTGAATGTACTGCCTCTACACACCCACACAAAAAGCTAACTTTGTTCACTGCTTATTACAGCATTAGTCTCTGTCTCCCTTTCCCACCCAATTTTTTCCATCCTAATACATTTTAAGAAGCTAAAAGAGTGTTGAATTCAAGGCTGGCTCCCTGGGAAAAAAATCAAATCAAATATAAATACATAAACTTATTTTTTCATAATTAAAAATTATCTCTTGGCAATAAGATTAAAGATTTTAAATTGTTTTCCTAGGAGTCTTTCCAGTGCCTCGTTGTGACCAACAGCACATATTTTTTCGATAACTGATTCAAATTATGATCAATTCTTGCATTAAACAAACTTCTAACAGTATCTTTGCCCTAATAGGTCAGCCAACAAACACAAAGCAGAAAATATTGTGACTAGGATAAACCAGGGAAACAATGGGTGCCTGTTGTTGAGAGCTTCCCATAGCTTGGTTAGTAGGCAATGAATGACAGCCTGGCGGGGGTGGGGGGGTCTCGGGGGTCTCTATTTTTTTCCATGGGCCTTCGAATGGAACAATCTTTTTCCTTTTTTTTTTTTTTTTTGTTGAAGAGGGCAGACAGGATAGGCAGCTGGAGCAGAAAAGTCTTGTCCTCCCAACTCAACAGAAGAAGCCGGAAGACACAAACAGATGCTCAGCAGACATGTGGAACTTTGCGGTGCTTCTGTGGGAACTGGTGATGCAGTAGGTGCCCTTTGCTGATTTCTCCAGCATGGAAATTAACGTGTGGGCGGGAGCAGAGCCACTACACTTGTATTGGGGGATGGGATGACGGTGGTGGTGGCAGCAATAATTGTGGTGGGCCTGGGCTCTTCCCAAACTTGTTCAGATAACCAATAATTCTTTCCCAAGGACCAAATGCCTCTCCCCATATGACCGACTGAAGTTCTGAGGTTTCCTTTGTTTTCTTTGTATTTGTGGGTGGCACTGGAAGGCCTTTGGCCTTCCATCCCACCAGGCATTTCCCCCCATGTGTGTAAACTCATGAAGATCTGCATTAATGAAGACCCTTCTAAATGGCCTAATTTTAACATAATCGTGCCTATTCTGGAGAAGATGGAGGATAAGTAGAGCTGGAAAATCTCTGCCTTCACAACTCCAGGGGTGTCAGGACACATTTGAGCGGCTGCCCGTCCCCAAAGCAGCAGGCCTCTGGTTGCCTCCCCTGCTTCCAGTTACGGTACTACCCCAGCCATGGAGCCCATCCCCTACCCACATCCCCATTATTGTGGCCCCAAAAGGGGCTGGGCTCAGAGCTTTATCACTTGCCACATAGTATGCCACAGGGATCAGCCTGCCTGTTACAATAAAGTTTATTATGAAAACAGGTTGATGTGGGGATATGGGGACAAGTACATTTATGTTGGGTAGCTCAGGTGAAGTAGTGCAGCTTCTTCACATTGATGCCCCTACTGGCTGAGGGCAAGGGTCAGCTCCTCCATGATCAGTGAAAGGGCCTGGAGCTGCTTCTTCCTCACCTGAGTTTTTCTGCTTGACTTTTGAAATACATACAAACAGATCATCCTATCCCATGCCCATCACTACTGGACAAGAATGTCATTTTACCAAAAGGTGCAATCTACCTTAAGCAGCTCATCCAGGGGATTTTTCATAATATCTCAAAAAATTAATAACCAAACCACACCCAAGCAAGAGTGAAGCAAGGGACAAAATGTACAATTCACCACAGTGCAAAATCATCTAATCCCTTAAAAAAGAATTGTCAGTTCCTTGCTGGCTCTGTAATCCATCATGAAGGTCTGCAAATTATTTAATCTCCATCATGCACAAGTGATTACAGAAAGAGCCATATACAAAATATGCTTTCATATTAAAAGACTATTGAGAAGTTATGCCTCAGCTATATTCCTGCTTTTTAAAAAGGAAAATGGTCACATGAAATATCAATCAACAGCTTGAGCCAAGTGAAATAACTTGAAATAACCATTTATAAACAAATGAATCCAACTGGCTGAAGATGAAGAAGTAACTTATTTAAAGTTTCAAGGTCTTTACATATGAGAGTGTTATCATTCTGTGGCCAATGATATGAAAGGATTCACAGACTGTATATTATCATAGAAATGAAGATGTCACTCCAAGGTTAATCCTGTTTGAATTTACTGATGATAGTCTTTAATGTACAAGGCTAAGTTACATGAGTGCTTTAATTGAGTTAGTATCTTACAGATAAAAACATATGATGAAACACTGAATCTAAATAATAGGGGGAAACGGTGATAAAATGAGAAAAGGAGAGCAGCTGCTAAACAATTGTAGCTCTTGCCTTATCTTTTAAGGAAAAAGAAAATGTTCCATTATTTGAAAACTATTAGAAATGTATTTCACTGAACTGAAGCAACAGTTTGGAAAACACACACTCATACACAATTGAAGCTCTGGGTCAAAGCATATACTGAAAGCCATATAGGGAATATTTTCCATCTTAGCCTCCCTAGGATGAATCACCAGCGGTGTCCCCTAAGCTGCCTTGCATTCAAAGGTTCAATGGACTGTTGCTCTGAGGTTAACGGGTGAGACCTCCAGCAGGAGGTATCTACATTTTATTCAAAGTGGTTCTTCTGTTTCCCGTGAAGGTTCTAGCACACACCCCAAAAGCCTCCATCAACACAATAAAGACAGTACTGCCATAGTTTGAATGGTTAAAGTTATATCAAAGAAATAAAATGTAGTGTCTTCTAGTGCTGAAATATGTGCATTAATGTCTGGTGTTATATGTAAAAGTCCTTTTTAAAATATATATATATTCTACAATACAGATGTGTGTCTACATTTATACTGAGCAAAAATGCCATTCTTAACAATAGACATTTTCTGAAGAGTTTGGCTACAAGCATTGCATTCTTACCTTTCTTAAAACCTTTAGAGAAAGGTTTAGAATGCTGCCTTCCAGTTTATTACTGATAGATGTCACATAGGATCTCTCTACATTTTCCTTTTTAATCAGAGCATTGGTTAAGAAAGTAAAATTGCAGGAAAAATAGAGTAAGTCTCTTTAGCTGAGAGTCAGTTCCGGCTGCAAAAGATGCCACTTGAATCTAGACTCAGATTTGGTTTCAATTCTGCTAGCCCTATGACCTTGGACAAATTATTTAAATTTTTATGTTTCAGTTTCCTCATCTGTAAAATATAGAAAGTAAAAATACCAGCTTTAATAGTTAGCTGTGAAGATTAAATGAAATAATCATGAAGGAGTTAGAACGATGCCTGGCACATAGTACACACCCAATAAAATATAGCAATTATTATTATATCCATCATCATCATCTTTGTTAGTATTGGGGAGAGCTTTTTAATGAAAATGAAACTTGCCAGAGATACAGAAAGGTTCCTAAAGAGACATAAGATCAATACCAATGGCCTCAAAATACTGTTGAGCTAATCTTTTGTCCTTCACAACAGAACAGAAACCTAAAAATGGTAACCTTTCTTCTATTAGAATGTTTACCAAACTTTAATGTGCATAAGAATCATATGGGGATCTTGCTGCTATGCAGATTCTGATTCAGCAGCCCTGGATGGGGCCTGAGATTCTGCATTTCTCTCAAGCTCCCTGGTGATGCCTATGCTGCAGGGCCATACTTTGAGCAGGAAGGTTCTATAAGGCAAGTTCTGCTCTCTGGGAATTAAATGATTTGAAACCACTACATGTCTAGCAAGTGGTGAGATTTGAATCCAGATCTTCTGTCTCCAAGCCTAGCATAATCTTCAATATATAGTTGAATGACCCAAAACTTTTACTTATAAATGGCATGTTCTTATCTAGAACTACTCGAAATTTTCCTTCTCCTTTACCCCATAAATATGTGCCCTAAAGATTCCAAGTTTAACAATTAGACTAAATCTCTGCCTAAGGAACTATTTTTTGAAATGTTAATGGCATAGAAAGTAGTCAGCTCTCTTACAGCAACCAAATTGAGTTTTTGGCTTCCAATTAAATGGCACAGCCATTTCCCAATATCCTTACCAACTTCTTTTCTAAACATGAACACAAATAAATATTTAACCTATCAGCTTTTTCTTGAACTATTTTATCTAAGAATAGGAAACAGACCTTTTCAATGTTACAATACAGGTCTTACAATGGTATAGATATTGACATAAGCAATTGATGAGCAGCCTAATACATAAACAATAATAAAATAGTTTACTTAAAAGCACTGTAGGTTAGTGATTAAGAGCATGAAATCTGGAGAGAGGCTACTTGAATTCAAATTCTGGCTCTACTATTGTGTATGTGACAATGGACAAGCTACCTCACTTCTCTGTGCCTAAGTTTCCTCATCTGTAACCTGGGGATAATAACAATACCTACCTCTTACAGTTGTTATGAGGATTAAATGAGTTAAGTTGTATAAAGATTTTAGTACCCCACCTGATAAATACTAAGTGCCAAATGTTTGAATTATTAAGTAGTAACATTTTTATTTTGAATTTTAACAGTGTTTTAGAAAATATATACTTAGTGACTATTCTACCTTGGAATTCTATTTTGCTCTTTTTTTTTTTAGTGTTCAATATCTCGTTTTTGTTTAACTTAAATTCATGTATCAACTGTCATAATTTCTGTTATTGCAGTATTTCACCTATGTTCTTTACTCAGATCCATGGAAATATCAGGTGCAGAAATCTATTTTTGATGTAATTAAACAGGAAATGATTCTTGGAATCATTTGGAACAGTGTCTTTTAAGTTGCTAGATTAAAGCATGAATTATATTCCTAGGCAGAACATTTTATTGTATACATTAAGTCCCTTTGTGCTCCCACTAGAGAGGAATACTACTACCACTATTACCAATAATATTCTAACTATCATTATTACTACTTAAGTAGCATTTACATTTACCAGATATTGAAAAAAGGTCTTGTGCATATTGCTTCATTTATTCAGGAAAGAGTGTTACATTACTTGGCTAAGAGTTAAACTGTCAATAAGTGATAAAGCTGAGATTTAAAACAAGATTAAATTATTCCAAAGTCCAAACTTTTAACACTATGCTATATTAAGACAATATTCCAAAAATTTCTGCCAAAAAAATTCTATCTTGTTGCGGATAATTTAAAAATGTGAGTCAGTATTTTGTTTACTTATAGATTTTCATAGTCTTTAAGGATCAGGCTGGTGAAACAATTTGTTCCTTGTTTATAGGAAGAAGGTAGTGGTCAATTTGGAGATATTCAGCTGATGATTTTTCCCCTAAAGAATTTCAACAAAATAATGTTATTTATTCACCTTGAGTTTGTAAAATTGATATCCTTAACACAGGCAAGCTTTGAATACCTTTACTTATTTTGAAACTGTATGTAATTAAATTATAAATGTTACACATATGATGGCAATGAAATTAAGAGTAAAGTAAAATTCAGATTAAACTAGTTATTTAAGATTAGTAAAACTATTCAAGAAGAAACCAAATTTCACTAGGTGTTTTGGTTTAATTCTTGCTCTTAATGTTTCTTGTATTCTATATCAGTGATTCTAAGCATTTAGGGTGGTCACAAACCCCATTTAAATATCAGATGAAGGCTATGAACTCTCTCTTTAAAAACACACAGAAACAAACACATACATATATGATCATACCACAGTGTTTCATACAAATTTAGGAAGGGTTGATAAGAATCCATTTTTATATCATTTTCAATGAATTTATATTGCTAAAAACTGATACAGAGCTTAACAAGACATGTTGCTCATTAAGTGAAAAACACCCACTTTGTAGGCATGAAGTATATCAACAAGATTACGTCAGCAAAGTAAGTTTCAAACAAGCTAAACCAGCATGTTACCTCTTGGAAAATATAACAGTATTATCTATATCTTAAGGTCTTGTATTCAATCTAGGATTCCAGAACTGGGCATATAAATGAGATAATTTCAAACAAAAATGTTCTTATTTTCCCTGAGTAGAGCAGTGAGTATAGAGCAGGAGAGATTATAGTGTACAACTGTTTTTAAATGACTAAATCCACATATCTTCAAAAGACTCTCCATTCCTGTTACCATAGAGATAGCTACACCACCCTAAACTACTCCTAATTTTGTTATGGGGAAACAGGCACTCAAGAGTTTAAGCCCAAGGTCACAGCCAAATTTTTCAGAACTCAAATAGTGTTCCACTTTCCATATTCTCCTTTCTTAGTGGTTGCACACGGCTCCAAGTTGCTTATGCCAAAGCTACTGTTATGACTACAGAAAATGTTTCCAAAGCCCACTTGAACAGGCATGTATTTAATCCTTTTCCCTCTCATGCTTAAATTCACATTCTTTCCAACCTTTAGGCTATTTTCCATTAGTTTAATTTACCAAAAGGTGATTTGAGACAAAGAGATGATTAAACTAATCTAGGTTGAAAGAAGGTGATTGAGTCACAAAGTCTCTTTCTCACGAAGAAATATCTGAAAATAAGTGAACATTTAGATAATTTTAAAATAATTACATACTTGAATATAATGTAAAATTGATTAGCTGACTAATGACCATAGGGAGTGAGCTAACCATTAGATTATGCATATGCTGACATTTCTTTTCTTAACCAGAAGTTCTGTTTAACTATTTATATTGATTAACATTAATTCATCAGTGGGGTATTTAAAACCCTAGCAATTACTTTCAAATGGAAAGTAAATAAAAGAGCAATTTCTCATGTTGACAGACTATTCTAATGTTCTAACAGAGACCTAAGAGCTATAGTTAAATAAGTCATTATGCTTAAAACATAAGTATACATAAGTATCAGCACAGGTAAAAATTTCCGCCAATTTTTATATTAGTAGAATTTAGGCCAGGGAGGTTTAGAATTACTTATCAGCTTCAGAAATATCACTCTTTATTATTACCATTACTTATATACATACATAGATATATAAGAGTACATTAAAATCTATAGCCCTATATTTTGCCAACACTTGCAAAATATGTTATTACTTGCAAACCTGTATTGTGCTCAAGGCTGCCTGAGTCACACCATTCCTGACTGCTGAATGTCAGTTGTGTTTGCCTGTAACTTGCTGTTTCCAAATTGCCCACATAACAAATTGTCTAAAGCTTCAGTCCCTTCAAACTCTTTCAGCCAATCCTCATACACAATTCCATATCTTTTACTTCCTCCAATTTATCCTACTCATTATAATCTAATCTTGTCACTTTTGCTCAAAATCTTCCACTGGCTTCCTATATCCCACAGTTAAGAGTTGACATACATGTGCTATAGTTTTGTCTATTAAGCGGCCTTCTCAATATAACATTGTGGTATGAGTGCTTATCTAGTGTTTCAAATATTGTCAGAGTCCTTATAATGAGGAATAAATGACCCATCAATGACCCATGATAATTAAATGGGGGAGCTCCTAAAATTTTACAAGTTTGTATGTACTGCATACAAACTTGCAATGACAAAACATTGCATACAAATGACTCTAACCTAAGGCTTGTGTGGAACAGATTATACTAACTGAAAACAAAGCAGATATATGCAAACAAAATTGAAACTGGTGACAGATGTATACAACTGAATATATTACCAATCAATCTGTTCACATCACCACAAGTGATGTGGTGGTTTGGGACTCTATGTTCCCCAGAAAATCATGTTCTTAAAGGTAATCCATTCCTGTGGGTGTAAACCTATTGTAAGTAGGACTTATTTTTTTAATGAGAAGTTGTGAGTTAACAAAACAATCATGCATACTATACAAGATTCACGTACATTGCCCCACCACCAACACCTTACATTGTTGTGACACATTTGTTATAAATGATGAAAGAACATCATTTTGTATTTGGTGTATTTTTCCCACAAACCATCCTATTATAAACACCATCTATTAATATTTTATGTTTGTTATAGTTCATGAGAGAACGTTCTCATATTTGTACTGTTAACCACAGTCCATCATTCACCTTGGGGTTAGCTATGTTATATGTTCCCCTGCCTTATACAATCCATCCAAAGTTTACACTCAGTGGCTCTGTTTCATCACAGAGTTGTGCTGTCATCAGCTCAGCCCATTTCAGACTGTTTTCATTACTGCAAAAGGAAAGATTCCATACACCTTATACTCCCCAATATTGACCCTTCTCATTGATACAGTACCTTCTTTGTCATTGCTGTAAAATTATTACAGTATTATTAACTATAGTCTATATATTACATTAGTTGTACTTTTTCCAGGTACCCCCATATTCTTAACACCTTTTGAGAGAGGAACATTCTTGTATTTGTATTACTAACCACAATCATCATCCACCACTGAAATCACCATGTTATACAGTCCCTGGATTATCCTATAACTTTCTGTAAGTAGGACCTTTTGATTAGATTACTTCTGTTAAGGTGTGGTCCAGGAAGGATCTTAATCCTTTTACCAGAATCCTTTATAAACAGGATGAATTCAGAGAAAGAGAGAGAAAGCCATGGAAGCAAAAAGCTGAAAGCAATGACTCCTGGGATGGAAGGGAGAGACCAGAAGCTGCTGCCATGTGACAAAGGAGTCCAGGATCATGGGCAGCTGATCTTCAAAAAGAAGGTATTATCTAGATGATGCCTTGATTTGGACATTTTCACAGCCTCAGAACTGTAAGCTTGTAAACTAATAAATTCCCATTGTAAAAAGCCAATGCATTTCATGGTATCTGCTTAGAGCAGCTAAGCAAACTAGAACAAGTGGCAAGAAAGAAACCTCTGGAATTGGTGCTCATGTTCCTCATTTCTGTAGGCATCAAAAATAAAAGGGTAATATCTTATTAGGGGCTAATTCTTTTGCTATGACTAAGCCTCACCCATTTATAAGCCATCCCACCATGTCAAGAATATGTGGGAATGTTATCTTTAGTTTACTTCTTCCCTGCCAGAACCTAGTTTGTTCAAGGTGAAACTTTAAAAGCAAGTAGCCCAAGTATACATGGAATGATATTGTATTTTTCTGCCCCATCCCACCATTTGGGCACCCTTGGCCACACTTTAGTTATACTGTAAAATATGCCAAGAACATTAGGCCAGAGCCAAAGACAAGCAGATCCACAACATGTTTCTTGCTGTATGCCTATGACACCACCACAAATAAGACCACAGGATTCACTTCACATTTACTGCTGCTTGGGCAAGACCGTTTGGAGTTCTAAAGCATTATGAACACACGGAGAGTCACAAAGCAGTTTTGCCTGCCTTAAAAAAGGGGCTCTGCATATAAAACTATAGGATTATCTGTGGCTTCTTCTGAGAAAAGTACTGAGCAGAGCAAAAAGTCCTGTAACATGAGTTTTCCAGTGGGAACTTCAGTGAAGACCTAGAACCCTGAAAGTAAACCAAGACTGATTATAAAGCTACAGTAATCACCAGAAGCTACAAAAGGAAATCCTGGCCATACCTGGTGAAAACAACCCTAAAAAATTCTGAAAAATCTATGGAATCAAAACAAGTGGGAACAAAATCATAAAATTGACAGCAAATACCTGCTTCTCTGGGGCAGGGAATTGGGCCTTCAAATGTCTGAGAGGGTAAGGGCATCAGACCATGAATGGCCTGGAACCTGGGGCCTCCTAGAGTGGTGACCTCAAGATCACAACTAAGAAGTATCACTTTTCAGAAAAGGGAGTATATGGCATGACCAGCACAGGAATGAGTGCTGCCGTATCCAGGCATAAACACTCAGGGGAGCCGATTTGACTGGCACAATGCATCATGGCCAGCAGGAAAGGGAGGAAACAGATAGGATGGTGGGAATGGATAACAGGAAGGGAACATCATGGGTCTGATGTGTGAATGTTCTGATGCATCATAATTTGAATGGATATAAAAATTCTACTTTTGAAATATTATTCCTGTCCCTGGGTGATTCCATCCACTCTCATAATTTTGATTACTCATTGCATGCTGTGGACTCCCAATATATATGGCAAGCCCATTCTATCTCTGATGTTCTAACTTGTTTATCCCACTGTCCACAGGCCATTTCCAGCCAGAGGGATCTTGGGCATGTCAAACTCAGTTTTCTGTAACTGATATCCCCATGTTCCATGCCATTTTCCCTCCCTTCTATCTCACTTTCAAATGCTCTTTATGTCAGTTTGAGTTCTCCAAGAAGCAAATGCCAAGTAGGGTTTAGATGTTGTATTAGTCACTCAAAGGGGTACTGATGCAAAGTACCAGAAATCTGTTGGCTTTTATAAAGGGTATTTATTTGGGGTAAAAGCTTGGCTCTGGTACTAGTGATCAAGCAATGGTTGATAGCAACCCAGGGGATCCCTTACCATGGAAGCTCCACGGGTGCCATAGTTGGAGCTGTCAGTCACTTTTCTTGCTGCAACAGGTACTCTTGAAGGGTACCTGAGTAGAACAACTCCACTGGCTCCATACTCTTCTGCTTTACTCTCTTTCTCAGCTGGTAGTCCAGTCATCCCTCCAATTTACACAAACTAGGAACCCAGCAGTTATTCTTAACTCTTTTCTTCCTTCCACCTGCTAAATCCATTAAATTTAATTTAATTTCTGAGCATTTCTCAAGTCCGTCTTCTTCTCCCCATTCCCATTCCCACCATCCCTGCTCAATCCCCCATCCTCTTCTGCTTGCAGTAATGTACCAGACTTCTAACTCCCTATCTCATTTTATTCCCCTCAAGTCTACCCTACACATAGGTCTGTCAGAGACATTCCCAACATAAGATTCATGTTCTTATCAGGATGTATGATGCCCCCACAGCACATGACTCCTGTGTTCTCTCCACCATCATCTGCACCTCTAACTCTATGATCCAGAAGGAAGAAATGCTGTTTTGCATCCCCATGTCTTTGTTCTAGTTTTCCCTTCTGCCTAGTATTGCCTTCTCATCTTTCTATATCTGGCTCACTCCTAGGAATGTTAATTTTTTTAAGATTCAGCTCAGCACCTAATCTAAGAAGATTGTCCTGACCACACCAAACTATGCCACGTGTCCACTCTCTGGGTGCAAATAAAACCCTGTGTGTTTTTTAGATTTCATTGTAAATAAGTTTATGTCTCACTCCTCCCAAAGGCTCTGAGTTTCTTCAAGGCACAGTCTTATTCATCCTTTAGTTCCTCACACTTAGAGGAGTGTACTTTATAAATATGGGTAAACAATTAACTGGAAAAGGAAGGGAAGGAAAAAAACCCCAACCCCAAAAGAGTACTGATCTCTGAATCTGTGCCAGGTTTTATAAATTTTTAATTAATTTAATTCTTACAACAACCCTGTGAACTTAACTACCATATCTCCATTTTCCAGATTATAAAATTGAGGCTTGGAGAGGTCAAATGAGATTGTGAAATGTAAACAAAGTCATCTGATTCTAAAGCCTCTTTGCTATGCTGCCACCACCCCACTTCATGGTCCAATTTAACTCCACTGAGTAAATTCCATGGTATAGGCAACTCTAAATTATACTCAAAGATACAATGTGCCATACTTGGAAAAATGCAGGCTTTGGAATTAGACCTGGATTTGCCACTTACTACCCGTGAGCATTAGATAAATTATATAAACTTTCTGGTGTTCAGTTGCTTAGCTTTAAAATCCATATACTAGTACCTACTTTGAAGAAACCCTTGTAATGATTAGAGAAAATAGATATATATTAGCATAATACCTAGTGAATATTAAGCAGTTGGCAATGATGAAACTGATTATTTTCCTCCAAACTAAACAGAGCTTCTCACGATTAGATAAATGACCTACCAAACTGCATTCGGACTGCCCCACTCTCAGATAGAGGTGGTAACAAAGGACTACAAACAATGAGGTGACAGACAGGAAATGGAAATAAAGAAAAAAATAACTTTGTAGACATTAAACATAATAAATGAATCTTGGAAAATTGAGAAATAAAAACAAAAGTATTATCTGAAGAAAAATAGTCTTTTCTGCAGTATAGCAGGAATATTAGACAACTTAAACAACTAAAAACTACTTCATTTCCCTTCTATGTATGTCTCCCATGGGGAAAATGTCTTGTAGCAGAAATGTATCTCTCCTTGGGAAGATTAATTTAATGTTTTGGAAACACCAAAAATGCTTCAATATGGAGGAATCCTGTTGAGTTTTTTCTATTTATATCTTAAACATACCACCAATTCAAAGGAATTACCTGAATATTTGTTGAAAGTATGCTTGTGAAATGTTTTGCTTCCTAGGGCCCTCTCACTTCTTGCAGCAGCTAGTTGCACTGTGAAAATGCAGTCTTTTAACAATTCATCAAGGAGCCTGATGAAAGAATTCTTGCTGCATCCCACTTTTTATTACCCTATTCATTGGTTCTGCTGCACAAAGAATTTGAAGCTAACTTATATCTCATTTTAATCCAAATCTTGGCACCTTCAAAATTTCACCAGCTCTTTCAGAGCAATTTAAAATCAATTTGAGGGCAAGTCTTCCCTGATAAAGCAAGTCTGGACCTGCCCAATTATCCAGTGACTGTACAGCAATGGAAAGGGAGGCTGCAGATGCAGGCAATTTGTGCAGGTGCAAGAGTATTTGTTATGCTCCATTCCGTGGCAGAAGTAAAGCAGGGATCTGGATATTCCTGCGAACACTTTTATTTTAACTATTTCTGTTCCTTTTGTTTGGTTAATAAAAAAATCGAAATGAATTATGTGTATCTTTATTACAGACTAAGAAGAAAGGGTGGCTGTAGTGATAACTCTGGCAAAGGTTCATACACTGTAGAATTGTAAAATTCTATAACTAGGGTTTAAAATGTTGACCTCTTATCAGTGAGTTACGTAAAGTCAAAAATAATACTTATAAAGACCTAAAAGTCCAAGGTGCTTTAACATAAGACAGAATTTCAAACTCTTCATTTTAAAACACAATTATCAATTTTAAAAATCAGCTTTATTATATCTAGGCAATAGCATGATATTTTAGTCTTTTTAAGATGAGATTTTTATCCCATAAAGGACTGAGATTTTTAATTAAAAGAACCCTAAAGTCATATTTGAGACTAATGTAGCAGGAAGCATATTTCAGTGGCTTTTTCAATCTGTTGGCTTTATGTAATGTTACGGACGGTCAACACTAGCAACTGCACTGCTTTCTTTGTACTCAATAAAAAAGACTATTTTCAATTTATTACACTTTATTTATTTTATGTTCTTTTTAAGAGTGGTAGTCATTGAGTCATTGTAATAAAAACAGATTATCATAAATTTCTTCCAGGAATTGTATTCCTTATATACTGTGGTTTACTTGGAAGTTATTTTATAATTTGGTACTAATAAATATTCCACTGAATAAAAAATAAATCCCAATTCCTATGATTTAAATACTTAGTTCATAATATGATAAAACTTAACTATAAATGCATTTGGAAAAGCAGTTTGAAAATAAAAATATTTTTAGAAAAATGAAAAGGGGTTAAATTGTGCTGTGGCATGGGCATGTCTGTACACAGATTTCTAAGCCCAGGACCATTTGAAGTGCAGAAAATTTTCACAACTGCCTTTCAAGCATCATGTGTAAAGTGGACCCCTTTCAACATTAGAGAAACATTTGGAACACTGAGAAATGTAAAAGCAGGTAATAGTAATATTCTTACACCATGATCCAGGCAAACAACAAAGGAGAGCACAGCATACTTTGTTAGTTCAGTGAGTATAAACTCAGAAATTTGGGAAAACACCATTAGCCAAACAACTGCCAAGGTCAGGAACGTTCTCCAGACAGCCTGCTATGCCCCTCTTGCCTTGGCTTTGGAGGATGATTAGCTTTTATGTACGGCAAACTCAGTCTCACATAAAGGTAAAAAAAAAATCCAACTGTATAAAGCACTATGCTAGCCTCTAAGGAAAATCCAAACTAATATCCAATATAGTCCCTGATTTCAAAAAGGTAAATAATAAGAGAGAAATCTCACTTTCAGCTTAGAGCATGAAGCAAGGCTTCACAGGTGAGGAACTATTAAGATAGTAACTATTTGTTTAGACCTCTGGTCCAAAGGTCCCCAAATATGGCTAAACATTGGAATCATCTAGGGAGTTCCAAAAAATACTGAGGCCTGGGCCCACCTCTAGAAATATTGACTAAAATGGTCCAGAGGGCTGGGTTTTTTTTTTTAAGTTCCCCAGTCTATTTTGCTGTTTAGCCAACTTTGAAAACTGTTGCTCTGTGTCTTTCATTTATTTCAGTGGTTCTCAAAGAGGAGTGATTTTGCCCTCACCTGCCCCCCAAGGGATATTTGGCAATGTCTGCAGACAATTTTGGTTGTCACAATTGCAGGGTGCTACTGGAATCTAGTACATAGAGGACAGAGATGCTGGTAAACATCCTTCAATGCACAGGACAACCCCTATGATGTTTGTTTGATTTTTAATTGGAGCCATTCTACTAGGTGTGAAATGGTATCGTTAAGATGTCAATCCTACTCAAATGAATTTATAAATTCAATGCAATATCAATCAAAATCCCAACAATCTTTGCAGAAATAAATCATCAAATATATATGGAAAGGTAAAGGGTCATGAATAGCTAAAGCCATCTTGAAAAAGAATGACCTAAAACTTATTACAAAGCTACAGTATTCAAAGCAGCATGGTACTGGCACAAAGACAGACATATAGACCAATGGAATCAAATTGAGAGCTCAGAAATCAATCCTCGCATTTATGGCCAAGTGATTTTTGACAAGGGGTCAAAGACCTCTCAATTGAAAAAGAATAGTCTCTTCAACAAATGGTCTGGGAAAACTGGATCTCCGTTCGGAAAGAAAAAAAAAATCATACACAAAAATCAACACAAAATGGAGCAAAGACCTAAATATAAGAGAACTACCAAACTCCTCAAAGAAATATAGGGAAGCATCTTCAGAACCTAGTGTTAGGCAATGTTTTCTTAGACTTTATACTGAAAACATAAGCATCAAAAGAAAAGAATAGGTAAATGGGATATCATCAAAATTTAAAACTTTTGCTCATCAAAGAACCTTATTATGAAAGTGAAACAACAACCTGCACAATGGGAGAAAATATTTGAAAACCACATATCTAATAAAGGTTTAATGTCTAGAAAATATAAAGGAATCCTTCAACTTAACAACAAAAAGACAAACAACCCAGTTCTTTAAAATGGGCAAAATGTTTGAACAAACATGTCTCCAAAAAAGATATACAAATGGCCGGAAAGTACATGAAAAGATATTCAACATCACTAGCCATCAAGGAGATGCAAATCAAAACCACAATGAGATACCATTCACACCCACCCATTAGAATGGAAGCTATTAAAAACAAACAGAAAATTACAAGTGTTGGAGAGGATGTGTAGAAATAGAAACACTCATTCACGTTGCTGGTGGCAACGTAAAATGATGCAGCTGCTGTACAAGACAGTTTGGCAGTTCCTTTAGCAACCCTACTACTAAGAACATATTCAGAAGAACTGAAAGCAAAGATGCGAACAGATATTTGCACACCAATGTTCATAGCAGCATTATTCACAATTGTTAAAAGATGGAAACAACCTAAGTGCCCGTCAACTGATAAATGGATAAACAAAATGTGGTATAGATAACGATGGTATACTATTCAGCTGTAAGAAGAAATGAACTGGGGAAGCACATGACAACATGGATGAACCTTGAGGATATAATGTTGAATGATATATGCCAGACACAAAAGCACAAATATTTTTGTATGGTCTCATTGATAGGAACTAAATACCATGATTAAACTTATGGAGTTAAACTTCAGTGTATGTGTTAGCAGGAGACAGAATGTGGGTTGAGAAGGGGGAGCTGATTCTGACTGTATGTAAAATGTTTAATAAGGTTGACTGTAAATGTGGAAATGGATAGAGTTGATGGTACATTTTAATGAGTATAACTAACACTGCTGATTTATAAATGTGGTTGTGGCTGAAAGGGGTAATCGAGGGAGGTAATGTTAATTGAAAGACAGCTAGAAAATAATCTAGGGATGGTGTAATATAGTGATTTCATTAATAGATGAGGATTGTGATTAATAATACAAACACAAGAATGTTCCTCTATTTCAAGGTGTTAAGAATATGATAATACATGGGAAAAATACAACTAATGTAACTTATGCACTATAGTAAATAGTAACATTGTAATATTTTTATAGAAAAGGCAAAGATGTTACTATACAACAGAAAAAGGTAAAAAAAGAATATGGGATTTTGTTTTATGAGATGTGAATGTGAACAAGCCTTTTTTTTTTTTTTTTTCATTTTCTTCATTAACAAGAACTTGGTCATGTCATTTAACCAATCTGAGCTCATTTATTCATCTTTAAGAACACTGGAGACACAGTTGAGTTTGGTTTTAGGATTAAATAAGATAAATGTGACTGGATAGGATTTTTTAAAGTAATGAGTCCATAATTTGTTAAATTGCCTTTTGTCTGTTATTTTAGTTTTTGAAGTTAAAACAAAGGTTTTTTTAATGTGTTATATACATACAATGGAATATTATTCAGCCATAAAAAGGAATTAAGTCTGATATATGCAATCACATGGATAAACCTTGAAAACATCATTAGTAAAATTAGACACAAAAAGACAAATATTGCATGATCTCAATGAGATCATGATCTCAAAATAATTAGAATAAGCACAGTAATAGAGTCAGAATCTAGAGTATAGGTTACCAGGGGACAGGGTAGGGATAGGTAATGGGAAGTTAAGGCTTAAAATTATAGGGTTCCTCTTTGGATTATTTGGAAATGTTTTGGTAATGGATGATGGTGATGGTAGCACAACATTGTGAACATTTTAACAGCACTGAAATATAGATCTGAATGTGATTAAAAGGGGAAATGCTAGATTGTATATATGGTAACAGAATAAAATTTTTTTTTAAATCCATGGAACTACACTACACAGTGAATTCTAAGTTAAACCATGGATTATAGTTAATATTACAATTGTAAAATTGTACTATCATCAAGTGTAATAAATGTTCCACACCAATGAAGGGGTTAATAAAAGGGTGGTATATGGGAGTCCTGTATTTTATGCATGATTGTTCTGTAAATCCACAACTGCTCTAATAAAGAAAAAAAGTCTATTTCCCTGCCCCTTGTATCTGGGATGAATTTATGACTGGCTTTGGCCAATGGAATCCAGCAGAAGTGGTGGTGTGCTGGTGCAAGCTTAGGCCTCAAGGGGCCCATGCACTTCAACTCCATCTCCTGGAGCCTTGTTCAACTACCCAGAGGTCATTAGTTTATGAGATTCTTGACCTAGTCACCCATCATCCCAAAAAAAAGCCAGCTATCAAATACCTGACAGCTGACCACAGATACATGAGTGAGCCCAGCTGAGTTCAGCCAAGCATGAGTAAGATCAGCAAAACTCCCCAGCTAGCCTGTAGACTCATAAAGAATAAATGTTTACTGTTTTAAGTCACTGGGTTTTGGAGTTGTTTGTTATGCAGCAGTTTTGCTGCAAAATATAACTGATACAGAAATATCCATATTATGGAACATATTATAGGCCATGCTATGGAGTTTAAATATTAATCATGAACTTAATTGAGGAGTCATCAAATGATTTTTAGCAAGAGACATTTAGGATCAATTTTCTTTTAAGAAAAATTATTCTGGCAGCAATGTGGCAGAGGGATCAGAGGAGAACAAGCCTGCTGTTGCAACCTCAGAGATAAAAAGAATTTGATGTCAGAGTTGAAACTGGATATCTTTAGTAAATCACAAAGAATTATGAACTATGAAAAGACCCTCAATTTTTAATGGGAAAAAATAGATTTTACAAATTATCATTTATAAGTGTGATATTGATCCCCCCAAACGATAGAAGACTATTAAATTCACTAAGACTATTTTATGCCTAATTAACCTTTAATTCTCTTTTAATAAGGCTACTAAAATGGTAAAATCAGGGTTGGTTATATAAATATTGTGTATCTTAATCCAAGCAGAGGTCTGTTATAAAGCCATCTTTTAGATATAATATGGAGAGACTTCTGGTATATGGGAAGATAATTTCAAAGTTCCATTTCAGCTCTTCTTTTCTAGGGTTCCATTTGTGGGGTGAGGCATATATTATTTGGAAATGTAGTGCACTTAACTTGTATATAATACCCTAGCACTGTGGCTGCCACCAAATTTAGAATACTTTTATTTCCCTGAAACAAACAAAACATGAATTATGAAAACCAGTCTAAAAATCTTACTCATGTATACCATATGGAGCTGAGATATATAGATAAGATATTATTGTCCACATTTTATAGGGAGCATGGCACTCCTAAGGTTGTGAACATTGATTTCAGAGTGGAGTAGGAAATAGAACTAAGATCTCCAGTATGTTTTTTTTCTCTTTAAATAAATATATATGCCTGTCTTTTGCTTCAGATACTGTATACTTAACCACAATAGACTTTACTTACAATTCCAATGAATGGTTTTTGAGCCCTTCCTGTTTTCAGATCTTTTTTCATTCCAATCTCTGTTTCACTGTGTTCCCCAGGCCAATTCTCACTGTAATCTCTTTAGGTTTTTGCCTTCTTATAAGTTTCTCCTGCCTTTCTGCATTTCTGCCTCTCAAGCTTGCTCAGGATGTGACTCTCCTTTTTCTATGCAATTCCCAGACCTGGTATTCGAAGTCAGTTTCTATATGGAACACAAACCTCAGACGTCTGAGTGCCTTTAAAATTTCAGTATGCAATCAGAAATAATTTCTCCACATATTTGTTCTGTTTCAGTGCTTCCAAAATGACTACAATAAATTTGTGAATCATGTCTAGAACATCTTTGTTTTTTAGACCATGGTTTTCTTTATTACTTTAAAAGTCTTGGATAATTTACTACCCACCCCTTCAAACTGCCTGTGTCTCTTATGGTAGCAAGTGATATAAGATGTGCAAGTGGTACAGCACACACTTCTCCCAGGGGAAATGCATTCCTTTTGTCAAGTGTCTTATGGATGAGCCTTTTTTTTTCTTGCTTATATATATATTTTTTAATTAATTGAAGTATATCGCTCATACATAAACATACATAAACAATAAGTGTATAGTAATAGTTGTGAACTTAGAAACCAAACATACATAACATCATACAGGGCTCTCATACCCTACCCTACCACCAATATCTTGCATTGTTGTAAAACATTTTTAACTAATGATTAAAGAGCATCCTCAAAATACTAACCAAAGTATTTCCCCCCAACCCACCCTATTATTATTATTATATCATTTATACGTGAACATACATAAACAATAAGTGTATAGTAAAAGTTGTGAACTTAAAAAGCAAACATTCATACATCATACAGGGGTCCCATACATCAATCCACCACCAACACCTTGCATTGTAGTGAGACATTTCTTACAAATTATGAAAGAATATTGTCCATTCTTTTCTTCATCTGTTCTTTTGTATGTTCACTTTTGGAGGCCACGTCTTCAAGCTCACCAATCCTTTCTTCTGTCTCCTCAAATCTGCTATTATATGATTCCAGGGTATTTTTTATTTCATTTATTGCACCTTTCATTCCCATAAGATGTGCTATTTTTCTATGTATGCTTTCAAATTCTTTGTGCTCATCCATATCTTCTTAATATCCTTAATCTCTTTAGCCATCTCATTGGATTTATTAAGGAGATTTGTTTGAACATCTATGATCAGTTGTCTCAACTCCTTTATGTCATCTGGAGGCTTATCTTGTTCCTTTAACTGGGCCATATTTTCCTGTTTCTTGGTGTGGCTTGTAAGTTGTTGTTGGTGTCTTAGCATCTGGATTACTAGAGTATTTATTCTAGGTGCAGTTTTTCTCTTTAGTTTAGGCCTTCCTGCCCTTTCTCCCTTGCTGGTTGTGTAGTAGGAGCCAAGGATGTGGTTGGTGCTATAAGCTGTGGAGGCTCAAGCTGCCCTCATTTCCCCAGGGGCCAATGAAGCGTCTCCCAACTTTCTCCTTTTCCAGGGGCAGGGACAGAGCCACAGCTGTGCGTAATAATCCAAGTCATGCAGTTCTAGATTGTAGTTGCCCAGAGAGACTGATAAAGCGTCACGCCCCTTTCTCTTCTGCCTGGGGCTGGGATGGTGCTGCAGATGTGGGCAGCAGCCTATGCTGTAAGGGCCCAAGATGACAGCAGTCGCCCTGGTACACTTCTGACTATTTAGTCTGTGCCAGCCGAATGTACCTGCAGGGCCTGCCAGCTTCCTCCCTGCTAGAGGTGGGGCTGAAGCCTAGGCTAAGGCTGCAGGCCAAAATGTGTGAAAGAAACCGGTCTCTACCTTCACTGTGCTTTTCAGTCAGCCCGGCTTCCTCTCATGCTGGGGCGGGGTCAAAATGGTGGCTACTGCCCTTTTTCCAACTTGGAAGATTCAAACTTCAGCTGTTCTTGGGGTTATACTTTAGCCAGCCGAATTTACTAACCAATAGCTGAAATTGGTGGCCAACCATCTCTTCCTCCCCCATTTTTGGGAAATGGAACTTCCAATTCCAGCCACAGAATAGCTCCTGGGGAAGCTTGCCCTGCCAAAGTAGCATGATCACCGGCCTCCACAGTGTGGCCTGTAGTTTCCCCGGAAGGCTGGCACGGGTCCCCCCAGCTTCCTCCCCGCCAGAGGCAAGGCTCTGGATGAGCCTTTTTAATTTTTTTTTTTTAAAAGAGGTTTTAGATTATGTAAATGTTACATAAAAAATATAAGGGATTCCCATGTGCTGTGTGCCCCACTCCCTCCCACTCACACACTTTCCCACATTAACAACATCCTTCATTAGTATGGTACATTTGTTACAATTGATAAACCCATATTGAAGCATTGCTAATAACCATGGACTCCCATTTATTTATTAATTATGGTATATTTTACACTCTGTCCCACACAATTTTGTAAGTTATGACAAAATATACAATGGCCTATATCCATCACTGCAATGTTATGCAGGACAAACCCAACGTCCTGAAAATGCCCCCATATTACACCTATTCTTCCCTCTCCTACCCGCAGAAGCTGCATGGTACTGTCTTTACATCAATGATAAGTGTTCTTCCATTGCTAGAATAATAATGTCTATAGTAGAATAGTAGTAAGTCTACTTTGGTCCATTTTTCATTCCCCAATCATGAGGATTTGGGGATGGTGATGCCCACTCTGCTTGTAATTGATAGTGGGCTTATATTCCACAGGGCAGATGGACAGAGCTATCTTGCTTCAGTTGCAGACACTTTCTACTCCTTAGGATGGGTGTTGTCCATCATCATCTCCTTATTTTAGTTGTCCTGGGTGAGTTCAATGAACTGAAGAGTAGGTGTTGCAACTCTGCTGAAATTCAGGGCTCAACTGGCACATGGATGGACCAAAGATTTAAATCTCTGGATATTTATCAATTATACTGCTAATTATGGGTTCAAATAAAAGGGACAGAAGAGCCATGTTTAGAGAACTTATAAATAAGTCTAACTCTGTTACACTGGGGAGCATAAGTCCCAAAGTAAGGCCCACTGACAGGGTGCCCAATTCCTCAGCTGTCTGCCTTGCTTATCGTTTCTGGATGTCTCTAGATCCCTCATAATACCTGGTATTTGAGCCTCTGTTTATTGTGGCAGTCAATGAGATCTTGCTGAGACGTGCATAAGCGTAAACTCTGGAATGACCTCTGACTCACTTTGAATCTCTAAGCCATAAAAAACTCATTTGTATTTATCATTCCCCGCTTTTGGTCAAGGTCTTTTTCCAGATGCATTGCTAGTTGGTGCTTGGTAATAATCTCTCTGTGACAGGGAGGCTCATCACCAGGAGTCATGTCCCACACTGGGGGAAAGGTAGCGAGTTTTTATGCTGAGTTTGGCTTAGAGAGAAGATACATTAGAGCAACAAGGAGGCTTTCAGGAGGTAACTCTTAGGCAGTATATAATACTAGGCTAAGTTTCAATTTCACAAGAAAAGTTCATAAGTACAATCATCAATATCAAGGGCCTGACATAATGGTCTGTCTTCCTTCACTAGACATTGCCCTTGCACTCAGGGGATTCTTGCTGTCCTATTAGAGAATGTAGCAGAAGTCCCCAGGATGAGAAGTCAATATTCTTTTGGTTATTGTGTGGATCTCCACCCACCAAAACACTGTCCCATGAACACTTGAATATATTCATATGTCTTAGTGGTATGCCCCAGATGAACCCCTTCCCATGCATTCCCACATCACTGATACCCCACACCAGTGATCCTCCCCCACTGCTGTGGACCCTTCTGTGATCCAAAACCTGGATGAGTATTTTTTAAAGGATGAGGTAGGTTTTTTTTCATTTTTTCAAAGGGAATAAAAATAAAATTTGTAAAGAATTCAAGAGTTCATTATCTTCAAAGCGTTCCCTATGAATAATCCTTGTTCTCCTTAATTAGTGTCTTCAGAGTAGTTAAAAATAAAATATTCATTAATTCCACAAGATCCAGAAATATTCTTTTCCAGTAAGTAATTCAGTAATCAACCTAATTCATAGTTACTTGTGATAATGAAAATGGTACATAGAGAGGTAAGGATCTATAACATAATGAACATGGAATATAGTATACTTATTGTCTGCCTTTATTGTTTTAAAAGTTTATTTTTATTATGACAGTAATATATGTTTATTGTTATATATTCACTATACAAATAAAAGTTAGAAAAAATATCAAAAAGGCTTAGAACAAATACTAACATGTTACTAATTATTCTTCTAGTTTCTTTTCAATAAAGACATTTACATAATTGTGATGAACCTGTAAGATCAGTTTTATACTCTGATTTTTTCACTTTAAATTACAGCATAAGTATTGCCTCATTTTGAGTATACTTTTATTTAAAATAACATTCATTGTCTATTTAAAATGTGCCAGCTTGTCTGTTAAGATATTTACATGAGTTGTTTCATTTGATCATCATAACCACTGTTTAATGTAATTACTATTATCATCCTAATTTTACAAACAGAGAAACTATAACACGGAGATATTGCTAACCTGCTAGGGTTTTTGAAAAAATGTATTCTGTGAAATAATAAACTCTACTGCTTATGAAAAAGTCAAATTCATACACTTCCTTTCAAAACCTTCTAAACCAAAATCTGAGAGAATATACAAATTCAGCCAGCACCCCAAGTACATTATTTTGCTCTACTAAAGTGTGAGAACTATTGCCTTTTGGTAACTACTGCTAGACTTGCCACATCTAGCTATAACTAATAGCATATTTATATCATTCATCTTTATAGTCATTTACTTTGAACCACATGTAGGGGCATGAGCGTGAGTCTTGCATACAATAAGCTTAGGAAGATTTTCCAAAGGAAAGCATCCTAGGGAGAAACAATGAATCAACTTTCTGCTTCCACTTGGTATACTTACAAGGTGGTCAGATTTTACTGCAATCTTCCTAGTGGTCTCCATTATAATGTCTTCTGTCCCAACTACCAGAATAATTTCAAGATCAGTAGTCTTCTGTCTAGTTCTTTGTTGTTATCTAATTGGTGTGACTGACTTTTTTTCTTCTTCTTGAGCTTAAAATTGGTTTACAACCAAAGCAGTTGTCATAGACTTTCTTCACCAATCTCTTTGACCATGACTACATTTCTCAGGAGAGAGATCTTTATATCCTATGGAGTTTTAGCAGTTCATGATTTTGTCCAGGATGCCATGTTATTTCTGGGGTTGCCATGCATATATATTAGTAACATACATCAATATTTGCTACTCTGTTCACAAATTTTAGAGATGGAATCTATGTACAAATATCTGAAAGTAAATTTGTTTTATAATACCTATCATTTGAAAAGAGAGTATTTAAATCTGGCCCTCAAAATAAATTAGAGGTTCTAATGAATCAACAAAAAATGCTGGGATTCAATTGAGCTATGGAGCTCAGCTCCCTTTGGAGGCTGTTGCTAGTTTGGTTTGCTACTGGAAGTCAGGTGACTATCTCAGCTACTTGAGCTTTCATTTTACCCACCGGGTTGGGCATTTGATTCCAGATAACACAATTCAAGCCTTGGAATACAGAATGTCAACAGTGACTGAACCCAAAAGCATTCTATGCAAACTATCTCCTCCTAACATGCTCATCATCAACAAACCAGGCCACTTGGCTATTATTGAATGTGAGCAATAGAGCACATAGCACATGTGGTCACAAAGTATTTTGGAGCATATCTTTCACCTTGATTCTTCATTTTGAGTCACATCTCAAATTATTTAAATTCTTATTTAAGAAATATTCAAGAAAATTACTTAGGTAAAATGTTTTCTGAGTCCTGTGTGACTGGGTATAAAAGACCATCATTAGTGTTACAGAAAGGGCACTAACCAAGCTAATTCTTATTTCTTGGTACATGTTTCTTGATAATATGTACCAAGAAATAGAATTGTCTCCATAGTCTTGTAACTCAAATATTTTGCTATTGTATTACTAAACATAAGTCACTTTGCATAGATTTTGCTTCAAATATGATAAGCTCTTTCAATATGAAAGCTCAGATTTGTTTCAATTATTTTTGGTTGAGGAAGGTTTTCTTCCATTATGTCTTAATCATTGCTAATATCATGATTGCTCTGATATCTATATAAAAATACCGTATAATTCTAGAAAAGACTTTGTGCTCTTTGTCCTCCAAATTTATCATCTTTAAGATGTGCTATAGCTAACAAATATACTTTCAAAACCAATGTTCCTTTACAACTCCAGTGATTGAAATTTAGAAATATTGTAACATAAGCTTGAGAATTTTAAAAGCGTTATCATGAGTAATTGAAAAACATAGGACATGGAATTTTTGAGCATATGAGCAAGTTTACTAGGAGTTGATTTAAGTAAATTGATAAAGTATGAGAATAACTAGTACTTCTCAGTATGATAAAATTTCTATATTAAGTGGCTTAATATCACTGCCTTTATTGGCCACTTATGTGATCAACACAGAGCAACTTGACACTTTGATCAAATCTATAATTTATGATCTAGTTAGGTTTGATAAATATCTCTTATTATAGGATTAATTATTTTATCAGTCAAAGCAGATATAGGTGAATTTTTAATTCCTGTTGAGAAAAATTAAGTAATAAATGTCCTTGCAAATATTGTCAGTCTTGATATATCTAGTTTTGAGCTTGGCAGTAAAACAAATTAGCAGAGTCTCTCAGTTCACATTTGCTAACAAGGAGTTTATAGTTCTCAATTTATTTTGCTTTCAAAAAGGAGTAATTTATGAGATACTATATTTATATCACTATAATTCTTAGTTGTGGTAATTTTCTTTGGCCATTAAAGTTATGTTCTAGAAGGTAATTTAAGACATTCCTAGCTAAAGACAAAAACACATAATCAATTTAATATCTAAATTGTAATTTTGGGTCTTATATTTTGACAAGAATAAAATAAATACTATTCCCAAAAACTAGAAAACTGATGATAATAGAATAAGGAGTTAAAGTTGACATGTTGCCATATTTTGTCCTTGGTGAACTAAGGCAGCATTCTGGAAATTCACACTGCCAAAAATAAAAATAAAAACATCTATTTTTGAGAGATATTAATGGATGCACTACAAAATAAAATAAAGCAATAAAAAAAATATTACAGTGGTCAAAAATATTTAAATACTACATGCTATATCTCACTCTCAGAGATTTATTAAATTAAATGCTTTGAAACTCACTGTAATACCAAGCCAAACAAAAAATAGTTGAACCCAATTGTTGAACTCAATATCTCCTAAACATATAAGCACAGAATGTTTTTATCACATACCCAGAAATATCTTGAAGAAAAATTTTCCATGAAAAATTCTTTTTTTTTTTTAATTGGACCTAAAGTTTATATTAATTGAATGACAAACTCAAACTGGATAATTGAGGAGAGTTTAATAAGGGGACTATTTACAAAGATGTTGATAGGTTGAGGGAAACCAGTAAGACATGGATCTGGAGACATCAGAGAATAATTACCATCTCTATATCTCAAGGGGCAAAGAGAAGGAACAAGGACGAGTTTCCAGAGAGTGGCTGTTATATGGACCTGTGGTCTTTTGTAGAGGAACATAGCCATCCCAGTGACATTAAGCAAAGAGGGAACTAAGGATATAAAGACCCAGACCCACTCACTTCTAACCCTCTGAACTCCTGTCAGTGGCTTCATTGACCAAATCCAGCAGAAGCCAGACAGAAATGGAGCATGTTGATTCAGTCCATAAGTTCAGTTTCCTGGGACATAGAGAAGGATGGAAAAGGGTAAACCAGGGATCTGTAGGGACAAAAATCCCACACATTAAATGAGATCTGTTGAGAAGGAACATGATAGATTAGGTAGGTAGGTAGGTAGGTAGGTAGATAGATAGATAGATAGATAGATAGATAGATAGATAGATAGATAGATAGAT
>JAKSZT010053843.1:18543812-18554381 GCA_026826555.1 Tolypeutes matacus
GATAGATAGATAGATAGATAGATAGATAGATAGATAGATAGATAGATGGATGATGTGTATGTATGTCATTCTAGGGGTACTTTATATTAATTTATTTATTCAACAAAGATTATTCTGTACTCACTATTTGCTAGGACTTCCACTTCACAACAGTAAAACAAAGACACAAGATCCCCAAGGAGCTGACAGCAAAGATGGCATGAGTAAACATAAATGCAATTCGGTTAGGGCTATAATAGAACTATGACTAAGTTTTTGTGAGTTTACAAGAGAAGAAAGTGACTAACTGCGTGAGAGAGCCAAAAAGGCACTAGATACAAATTGATATTTGAACTGAGTCATGAAAACTGAAGAGAAGATTTTTCAGGGAGGGTGCCTGGCAAAGTGGGGGAGAGCATTTGTAGCAGAGGGAACAACGTGTACCAAGTCAGGCAGTTTGAAAGGCATATTTTGTGCAAGGATTGATGAGAAGTTCTGAATTATTGCTTACATGGGGAATGTTGTAGAGCTGTTGTAGGTGAAACAAGAAGATTGGCTCGGGATTTGTCAAATTCTAGGACTTTGGAATTTGATCTATACCCCTATAATATTATTTTAAATAAGAAATTAGAGATTAGTAACTATGTGGACTACAATAGGGTAGTAAGAGCTCTGCAGTCCAACCCCAAAATGATTTTATTTATTTAATCCTACTCTTCTTAGGCTGTGGATTGCTCTGATGGTATTGAGAGCTACTTTTTTGGTCTTTGACTAAGATGGTTGCAACATTATCAATTCATATAATTTTAGTATGTGCCATCTGAAATTGTGCCTATTCAAACAATATTTTAAAAAACCTGCTAGAAAAAAAGACCACAGAACAGCTCAGGCAGTTCTGCTAGCAGGCTTACTTAATAATAAATAGATACCACTGTGTTGTACTATATAGTAACTGTATGTAGCAAACTATACAGATGCTGTCCTATCTGGTTCATATAAGGCCTGAATGCCAATTTTCATAGGAACTTAAATTATTTTTTTCTTCACTACCCTTCTAATACTGTTCTCTAATTAAATGCAAAGCAAAATAAGATTTCCAGTAAAACACTCAAGGGCACAACATAACTTTGAGTAGCATTTATAAATTACTCCCCCTTTTCCCTGCCTGATCATGACCAGATCAGACTGTGAATGAACCATTCTGAATTATTGAATGTAATGAACCAAAGAAATAAAAATGTGCCTGTAATGATAAAAGTTTATTCTCCTGAGATCATTCTATATTTTTAAACTGTGTGATCTTTCTCAGATCATTCCTTAAACGAAAATTTCAAAAAGAGTAGCTTGTGCTTCAATTCTTTACCTAAAATATATTTCCTGCAACCAAGGGTTTTTTCTTTAGGCTACTGTTCTTCTCTGTCATAGCAACCAAATAGCATAAAGTCTTAGGGCACCAATATTATAAAGCTTTTTGATAAACAATATTTTAAAGAGATGTGCACCAGAGAACCTTACTCTTAAAGTCCTTTTGTATTGTAGCTTTTTTTGCTTAGCAGAGATTGTTTCTGCCCTTGTCCAATCCCACTTTTTTTTTCACCTGGTAAGATTCTTCTTTCTCTCCTTCTTCGTTTCTTGGCTCAGATGTTACCTATTATCCTTGCCCTCCATCCCTCATCTACATTATAATATTATAATTATATATCCACATTGCTGAGTCTCTTACCAGATAATGATTCCTTTAATCTCCTTGGAATCATTTCTAATAAATCTTTGTAATCCGAGAAAGCAATAAATGAATGTATGATTAATTGATGCAACTTATTTTTCTGGTCCCAAGCCCATTGCCAAATTCTTATTGAAGGAAGGGAGGGAGGGAGGGAAAGAAAAAGGAGAAAGAAAGGGAGAGAGAGAGAGAGAGGAGGGAGGGAGGGAGGGAGGGAGGGAGGGAGGGAGGGAGAGAGGGAGGAAGGGAGGAAGGGAGGAAGGAAGGAAGGAAGAGTAGCACCACTGAAAGAGAATTGGAGGGTGAAGATGACTTCCTTTAAGTCAGGGGTTCTTAACCTTTTTTGTTCCATGGACCCCTTTGCCAGTCAGGTGAAAACCATGGACCCCTACCTAAGTCCACACTATACTGTGTATTATTTAATAAATATATCACACCCACACCAACATGTCTCCACAAGAATAATGTTTTTTGAATTTCAATTCAAGCTCATGGACCCCTGGTTAAGAACCCCTGCTTTAAGTCATATGTGTAAGAGATCAGAATAAACTTCACCTCAACTCCAGGCTAGTTTCCAGCATATTGGTCTCAAACTCCTCCTTCCAATATTCTGAATCTCATTTGGCCAGCCTAGATGGACCAAGCCCACTACAGACTATCTCTCTCACAATTACAAGAAAAATCTCTGAATAAAACCTGTAAATCACTTACCTGAAATTGGAAAGGATAATCAAAACTTGAAGTAGTGACCAGTACAGTACAGAAAAACATTTTCCTGTTTTATTTTTTACTCATCTTTTCTCTCCCAGTTTTGACTTGAGGGTAGCCCCAGTTATGGAAGTGTGCAATGGGAACAGGTATCAAAATACCTGAAGAAAATTCCTGTCTTTCCAGCAAGGTACTCAGGAAGAGGGAATCCTGCCAAAGAGTATAGGGGGATGCCTATGATGTAGACAGTTGAAAATAGGAATCCTCCAATTCTGTCTATAATTTAGCATAAATCTGGGACGCATCCCTGAACTGTACATGCACAGAACAAACCCAAATTAGCATAGTAAGGGCTTTGAGAAATGAGCCACAATCTAAAACACTATCCATGTCCCCAAATAACCCCTGAGTGGTACATGCACAGAACTGACTCAAAGCAGCATAACAGCAGCTGTAAAAACTGCCACCATTAGAAACGGAGATGAAATTTATAGTCTGAACTTAACCTGTTTGTAGGTTCATTGCCTAATTTTTTTAAAACAATATTTTCTGGAGGTCTAACAAACACAGGACATAGTATTCAAAATATAATTACAATAAAAATTATTCAAACATAAAAAACTTTAAAACTGGGATTAATTATCACTGGAAAAGATAACCAATGAATTCTAATCCCAAGATGACCTAGATTTTAGAATCATCAGCCAAAGATTTTAAAGCAGCTATTTTAACTATGTTCCATGACACAAAGGTAAACAGAATGTAAATAAATACAAAAGACAGAAGTCCTCAACATGGAAATTAAATCTATAAAAAAGAAATTTTAGAAAATTTTAAAAATGCAATATAAGGGAAGCGGCTGTGGCTCGGTCGGTGGGGCTCCCGTTTACCATATGGGAGGCTCCGGGTTCGGTTCCCGGGGCCTCCTTGTGAAGGCAAGCCCGCCTGCACGGCGTGGTTGGCTGACCCAGCGAGCACAAGCAGCAAAGGGGGGATAAATGAATAAATAAATAAAATCTTTTAAAAAAAATAAAAAAAAAAATGCAATATAAAACATAATAAAACACATTGTAACCAGCAAATCTGCACTAAAAGAAATATTAAAGGAAATTCTTCAGACTGAGGGAAATGTTACCAGAGGGAAATTTAGAACTTTAGGAATGAAGGGAAAACAACCAAAATCGTAAATATATGAGTAAGAAATAGACTATTTTTTTTTCATCTTAAGTTCTTCGAAATACATATTACTTATGAAAACAAAAATTATAACATTTTTCGGGTGGAGTTTTTTTTAATGTATGTGGATGTAATAAAATGGCAACTCTATCACAGAGGGCAAAGGGTAGAGATCTATATGATTGTCGGGCTTCTGCATTTTATTTAAATGATAAATTTTAATTCTATGAAGACTGTGAAGGTTATTTATGTATATTTTAATCTCTAGCACAAAGTATTTTTAAAATACAAAGTAATATAGTAAAAAAGCCAACAGATAAATTAAAATGATAGTATAAAATATTGAAATAATTCAAAAGAAGGCAAGAAAGAGGTAAGAGAGGAAAACAGAGTGAGCAAACAACAAATATTAAAATGATACACCTAAATCCAACCACATCAACAATTACATTAAATGAAAATGGTCTAAAGTAAAAGACAATGTTAGATTAGATTTGAAAAATAAGACCCAATTATATCTAGTTTATAAGAAACCCACTTCAAATATAATAATACAGATAGATTAAAAATAAAAGAAGGGAAACTTTAACCCTAATTTAAAGAAAGCTGGTGTAGCTATAGTAATACTAGACAAAGCAGACATCTGAACAAAATATACTGTGAGGAATAAAGTGAGTCTTAATGGAAAAAAGGGGTCAATTCACAAGCAAGACATAATTAAATGCATATTACCAAAAGAAGTAACTTCAAAGTTCATAAAGCAAAAACTGATAGAACTCATAGAAGAAATAAACCCACAAATATACTTGGAGAATCAAATAATCCTTCACCAATAATTGATAGAATGAAAAATCAAAAAAGTTATAGGCAAGAGGATTGTGGGAAGTTAGCAGAGTATGGAGCTCCAGTATTCAGTTCATCTACCAGAATAACTTTTGAACAGGCAGAAATTGTGTGAAACAACTATTTTGAAACTCTGGAGGCCAGTAGAATATTATACAGCATCGAGGGAAGACTGGGAGGAAGAGGCTGGTAAATTATAGTAGGAACAGTAAATTACTCTCTCTAAATTGAGGTTACTGGGAGAGGGGCCAAGATGGCGTTGGTGTAGGAGGGCACACACTGCAAGCTCCCAGAGCAAGGCAGATTGTGGACGGGATCCTGCCCGGGGGTCTGTGCTGTGCACGTGTGGAGTGAGAAGCTTGGGACATCTATCTGCGCGGATCGGTGGCCTGGACCGAACGGTGGAGATTCGTGAGTTTTGAGGCTGCCAGTGGAGGTTGGCACAGGCGGCTGAGCCCTGCGGTTAGGGAAAAAAAAATAAAACGGCCATCTGGAGCCGCGGGCAAGGCGAAAAAGTTTTCTTTTCTGGGGATCTGGCTGCCTGGCGCCCCTTGGACCTCGTGTGAACAGAGCAAATGAGCTAATCAGCACCCAGTGAACCGGAGGGGGATTTTGGTCAGGAAACGCAGCTTATTTCCCTAGCCACCCAGGGATAAGACCCGGGCCACTGCGGAGCCAGGAGGAAGGGACACTTCCCAAAAAAGGGAGGGTTCGGTTGGAAGACAGGGAAGGGTATTTTATATTTTTAGACATTGATCTGGCTGCCTGCATCGCCCCATAGCATTGGGGAACAGATAAGCCGACCTGAATCACAATTAGGCTGAGAGCAGACGTGAATCTGCACTCAAACTGATTTACTGAGCAGACCGGTGACGCTGGAGCTCGGCGCCAGAAGGGGCAGAATCCTCCATCTTTAGCACTCCTCACTGACTAACATCAGAGCTTCAGTTAACCTGGGGAGTCCGGAAAGTGGGACGTGCTTGATTAATTTCCACGGGCCCAGCTAGGGTCCCTTCCGTAAGGGGGTTGGTCTAGAGGAGGAATTATTTTGGGTCCTGCATTTGACTAAAAAAATAAAAATTAAAAAAAAAAAAAGTGAGGTCACCTCAACAAATGAAAAATAAATTCTTTTTAATTTAGTTTAATAGCTAAAAGCTGCTTCAGGACCTGCATATAGAACCCTGTGGGGAAATTGATTGACAAACACAAGTAGGCAGGAAGGATCCACGTGGACCCTAGGGGAATTATTGACCCCCCTTAGCTCTGTTTGACTGCTTGCCTGTGTGGATCTTTGGTTTCTCTCTGTTACTTTCTGGTCTATTGCTATTATTCTAATATTCCTCCCCCCTTCCTTTTTCCTTCTATTTTTTTTTTTTAAATAGGTGCTGCCAGATGGTCACTTCTTTGCTGGGCTTCTTATTCAGTAATTTCCCACTCTCTGTATATATTGATTCTGTATTACAAACTATTGCTTATCCTTCCTGCATCTTTCTGCCTTCTGTTTTCTGTTGTGGCTCTTAGAGACAACATTTTTTCATAGGCCCACAACTTAAGGGTGTCAATTTATATCCCATCTATTTTGTTTTCTTCTTCTTCTTTTTTCTTTTTTTTTAAATTAGTATTAACTTTTTCCTTTCAGAACTTTCTCTACTATTTCTCTCCCTCCTCATAATTCTAGCCTTCTAAATCACTATATATATATATTCCTCCATTTGTTTTCCCAGTCCATTGTAGGAACTCCATATTTTTTCCTACTACTCTACACTGCCTACACAACTTAAATATTCATCTCATTAAGTCTCATTTTGCCCCTCTTCTAACTTTTATCAATAATTCTATTATCTTTCTGCCTTCCTTACATCTTTTGATTCCTCTGGCCCTAACCTTTTGCCTTCAAGGGAACATAGAAAGAAGCAAGGAAATAAAATAAGAAGAAAAACTGCCAAAGAGAAAACTTAACTCACACGCAGAACCAAGAGCTAAATAAAATTCTAGAGCATAGAGAAAAGCTAATCAACTGAACAAACCCATCAAGATAATATCATGACCAGAGGGCAATAGAAAAATACAAATGACTCTGAGAAACTGGAAAACATGGACCAGTCCAGTGCACAAAATAAAAACCAGGAAGCAATGCAGTTCATCGAACAACTAATCAAAGCTATCCAAACAAATATCATGGACCAACTTAAAGAACTGAAGGAAGAGATTAAGGATATAAAGAAGACACTGGGAGAATATACTAAAGAAATAGCTAAAACACCTAAAAAGGTAATGGATGTGATGGCGAGCAGAGACACAAGTCAAGAAATGAAAAAGACGCTGGACTCACATGGCAGCAGAATTGAACAGGCAGAGGAAAGAATTAGTGATATGGAAGACAATACAGTTGAAATCAAAGAGATTGTAGAAAAGATAGACAAAAAGATAGAAAAAATCCAGTATGATCTCAGGGAATTAACCAAAATGTAAGATGCACAAACATACGCATTATGGGCATCCCAGAAGGAGAAGAGAACGGAAAGGGAACAGAAGGAGTGTTGAAGGAAGTTATGGCTGAAAACTTCCCAACTCTATTGAGAGAAATGGATGTGCAGATCCAGGAAGCACAGCGCACCCCAAATAGTATAAATCCCAACAAGCCAAGGCCAAGACATATACTTGTCAAATTGTCCAATGCTCAAGACAAAGAGAAAATACTCAAGGCAGCAAGAGAAAAGAGAACCATCACATACAAGGGAAGCACAATAAGATTAAGTGCTGATTTCTCAGCTGAAACCATGGAGGCAAGAAGACAGTGGTATGACATAGTCAAAACACTAAAAGAAAAAAACTTCCAGCCACGAATTCTCTATCCAGCAAAATTGGCATTCAAAAATGATGGAGAGTTCAAAATATTCACAGATAAACAGCAATTAAGAGAGTATGTCAGGAAGAAACCAGCACTTCAAGAAATACTAAAGGAATCTCTACAAGTTGAAAGGAAAAAACAAAGGAGAGAGAGTTGGAGGAGAGTTTAAAAACAACTGAAAACTCAAAAAGAGAAACAAAACAACATATGACATACATTAACCGAAAGAAAAAATGACTGAAGTAAGAAATTCGTTACGAGTAATAACACTGAATGTTAATGGATTAAATTCACCAATCAAAAGACACAGATTGGCAGAATGGATAAGAAAATATGATCCATCTATATGCTGTCTACAAGAAACCCACCTTCGGCCCAGGGTTTCAAGGAGACTGAAAGTGATTGGCTGGAAAACCATTTTACAAGCTAACAATAGCCAAAGAAGGGCAGGAGTAGCTATTCTAATATCAGACAAAATAGACTTTAAATGCAAAACTATTGTAAGAGACAAAGATGGACACTACATATTAGTAAAAGGAGTAATCTCTCAAGAAGAGAGAACAATCATCAACATTTACGCACCTAATCGAGGTGCCTCAAAATACGTGCGGCAAACTCTGGGAAAACTAAGAGGAGAAATAAATTCCTCTACAATTATAGCAGGGGACTTCAACACACCACTATCATCATTAGACAGAACATCTAGGCAGAGAATTAATAAAGAAACTAAGGCACTCAACAATACATTAGAAGATTTGGACTTAATAGACATATACAGAACACTATACCCAAATACAGCGGGATTTACATTCTTCTCCAGTGCACATGGAACATACTCCAGAATACACCACATGCTAGGCCACAAAACAACACTCAATGAATTCAGAAAGATTGAGATTATACAAAGTAATTTCTCTGACCACAACGGAATGAAGTTGGAAATCAATAAGGGCCAGAGAAACAGGTTAGGCACAAGGATATGGAAGTTAAACAACAAACTCTTAGACAAACAGTGGGTCAAAGAGGAAATTTCAAAAGAAATCAGTAACTACCTTGAAACTAATGAAAACAACAACACAACATATCAAAACCTATGGGATGCAGCGAAAGCAGTCCTGAGAGGGAAGTTCATAGCCATAAATTCATATATTAAAAAAGAAGAAAGAGCTAAAATTGAAGACCTAACTGCGCACTTGGAGGAATTGGAAAAACAACAACAAACTAAACCTAAAGGAAGTAGAAAACAGGAAATAACCAAGATTAGAGCAGAACTAAATGAAATAGAGAATAAGAAAGCACTGGAAACAATAAACAAAACCAAAAGCTGGTTCTTCGAGAATATCAACAAAATTGACAAACCCTTAGCCAGACTAACAAAGAAAAAGAGAGAACAGATGCAAATACATAAAATAAGGAATGAGCAAGGTGATATCACTACCGACCCCACAGAAATAAAGAGTATCATAAGAGGATACTTTGAAAAATTATATGCCAACAAGAATGACAATTTAGAGGAAATGGACAAGTTTCTAGAAACCCACAAACAGCGGACATTGATGAAAGAAGAAATAGATGAACTCAACAGTCCAATTACAAGTAAAGAGATAGACTCAGTCATTAAAAACCTCCCAAATAAGAAGAGTCCAGGACCAGATGGCTACACAGCTGAATTCTACCAAACATTCCAGAAAGAGCTAACACCAATACTACTTAAGCTCTTCCAAAAAATAGAAGTAGAAGGAATATTACCTAACTCATTCTATGACGCCAACATTACCCTAATACCAAAACCAAATAAAGATACCACAAGAAAGGAAAATTACAGACCACTATCTCTAATGAACCTAGATGCTAAAATCCTTAACAAAATACTTGTTAATCGCATTCAACAACATATCAAAAGGATTATACACCATGACCAAGTGGGTTTCATCCCAGGTATGCAAGGATGGTTCAATATAAGAAAATCAATCAATGTAATACACCACGTAAACAGACTGAAAGAAAAAAATCACATGATCATCTCTATAGATGCAGAAAGAGCATTCGACAAAATACAGCACTCTTTCCTCATAAAAACACTACAAAAGATAGGAATAGATGGAAACTTTCTGAAAATGATAAAGGGTATATATGAAAAACCCAAAGCTAACATCATTTTCAACGGTGAAATCCTAAAAGCCTTCCCTCTGAGATCAGGAACAAGACAAGCTCACTCAGTTGGGAGAGAATGGCCTCTTTAACAAGTGGGGCTTGGAGAACTGGATATCCATATCCAAAAGAATGAGAGAGGAATACCATCTCACACCTTATACAAAAATCAACTCAAGATGGATCAAAGATCTAAATATAAGAGCCAAAACCATAAAGACCTTGGAAGATAATGTAGGGAAGCATCTACAGGACATTGTAATAGGAAATGGTTTCATGAACTTCACAGCCAAAGCACGAGCAGCAAGAGAAAAAATAGATAAATGGGATCTCCTCAAAATTAAAAACTTCTGCACCTCAAAGGATGTTATTAAGAAAATAAAAAGGCAACCTACCCAATGGGAAAAAATATTCGGCAACCATATATCTGATAGGAGCCTAATATCCTGCATATATAAAGAAATCCTTCACCTCGAAAATAAAAGGACAAACAACCCATATAAAAAATGGGCAAGTGACCTGAAAAGACACTTCTCCAAGGAAGAAATACAAATGCCTAAAAATTACATGAAAAAATGCTCAACATCACTTGCTATCAGGGAAATGCAAATCAAAACTACAATGGGATACCATCTTACACCATTCACAATGGCAGCTATTAAAAAAACAGGAGACACTAAATGTTGGAGAGGATGTGGAGGAATAGGAACCCTCATCCACTGCTGGTGGGACTGTGGTATGATCCAGCCACTGTGGAGGACAGTTTGGCGGTTCCTCAGAAAACTAGCAATAGATCTTCCGTATGATCCAGCAATTCCACTGCTGGGTATATACCCAGAAGAACTGAAAACAAAAATACAAACAGATATAGCACACCAATGTTCACAGCGGCATTGTTCACCATTGCCAAAAGTTGGAATCAGCCCCGGTGCCCATCAACAGACGAATGGATAAGCAAAATGTGGTACATACATACAATGGAACATTACTCAGCTGTAAGAAGGAACAAAGTGCTAACACATGGAATAACGTGGATGAATCTTGAAGACCTTATGTTGAGTGAAGCAAGCCAGGCACTGAAGGATGAACATTATATGACCTCACTGATCTGAACTGAGGAAAGTGAGCAGTCTCTGAG